>LRSR01012225.1:0-13491 GCA_001579985.1 Hypsibius dujardini | reverse complement strand
TTTCTCAGCTCAGATTTCCCGTTTCAGACCTTTTCCAAGAGATTCAACGGTGGAATTCGTTGTTTCAAAACCAAAATTTTAGCTCACGAGAGAAAATTCGCCGATAGACTAGAATTTGCTTCCACCTTGCCCCTTTGCACCTTCCTGACGCGACAAAAAGCCATTTCGGACCTGGGGAACCTTACAATTCAGCCAAAAGCTTATCTGGAAGCAGGACTGAAAAGTATTGGACGTGCTCCAAGGTGGAAATTATGTCGGAAAAAACTGTTGCAGCCAAGTTCGGCCAGTTAAGGATTAAACCTTACGGACCTTCGGCCAGACTCTCCCCCACCACGCAGATAAAAGATCCCTTGGCCATGATCAGGCCAGTGTTCTATTTTCCATGTGATTCACACCTTTGGCTTTGCGGTTAGGCTAACAGACGAAGCATCAACGCCGGGGAAGTTCATGTAAACAAGACGCCTAATTGACACTGTACAGCTGCCGTTGGGAATAACCGTTCTGCCTGGAACCTGCCGTTCTTTCCAGGAAAAGCGTCTGTCGACCTAAATCCCTTCTCCTCTGTCATCCGTGAGTCATACATAAACGAATCAGCGTGAATATCTCGCAAGATATGGGGAAAAACAGACGAAAATGTCGAAGACGTCTAAAAACCCGTTCTTCCTTCTCGCCGTGATTTCCCTTCACACTCGCACTCACACAAAATTCCGCGTCAAAATACATTTTCCCAGGTCAGTCAAGAGCCATCAGGGCATAGACGAGCACGAAAATCAAGCAAGATGTCAGTGAGGAAGGACGAAAATGTCGACAACGTCTAAAAATCGGTCCTTCCCATCCCGCTGTGATTTCACCTCCACACAAGCACAAGCACACACACACACCTAACCACGCTTCAAAATGGAACTGCAAACGAGAAAAACAAGCCGGAAGTTAAGTGCAAGCGACTTACCAAACAGTTTCCGATGAGTTTTCCAGTTCGAGAAGTCGAGAATGAGACTTCTCAGTGCTTCTTTGCTGATGAAATCGTTTGGACGTCTCTCCGCTGACGAAATGGGTTGGCGGTCAATTTCGCAGAAAGTTGTGGCCTCGTGAAGATTTCCGGGAACGATAGACACTGGTCAAAATTCGCAAGAGAGCGTGAGAAGGAATTCCAGGCGAAGTCGCGCAGTGAAACGTTGTGAATGCGAAATGAATTTTCTGAATGTGAATGTGAACACTTCATCATCGGAAGTCTGTCTGGCTGGCTGGTGTGGTTGACTCACCACTCCAGCCATCAGTTGTCGCCGCCCCTTTACGCTCACCGCTGTCTGGCGCTCTGCCTGTCTGATTTCATTCAACTGCCGCCTTCAGCCGGCTTGATCCGAACCGAACCGAGCGGTTAGAGCCGGCCGTGCAGCGCTTTCAACAGGTGGCGCCACAGGAAAAGGCTGAATAAACTTGCCCGTCATTGCACCACAAATACAATAACTTTATCGCGTCAGTAAAATATTTATGTGAAAAGCAACAATTAACATCACTATTTCGATCACCGAAAAGGCAGTATATAAAAATAAACCGCTGGAAACACGGAAAGCGAGAAGAATAAATCTAAATTAAAACATTCGTTTTACGTGGCTTTCTTTTCCATTTCAATAATCACTTTAAAGGGTTCCTTCCAGTCGGCACTGATGGGTTCTTGATTGAGCGGCTGCCGCAAAAGTTGTGAATTCTGATAGGCAGGCCCGTCGCCTAACACGGCGCCGGAAAGCTCCACGCGGATGATAAAGTCATCCCATCCTGTCGCGCGGACAACCGGATTCAGTTCCTGAGTGTCCAATACCACGGTGTAATCGTCACGAGAGCAGACCAAGACGCGAACCTTCCCGTCGCGGTAGGTTTTGTACGGCAGGCGGAGAAATAGTTTCTTAACGACCATACCTGAAAAAAACGCATGTTCATCAATGATTGATTGGTTGATTGGTCGCAAAATACTAGATCAATGGTTGATTGATTGGTTGATTGGATGCAAATTACTAGATCAATGCTTGATTGATTGGTTGATTGGTCGCAAAATACTGTACTTGATTGGCTGGAACTCAATATCAATTGATTATGCTGTTAGATGGGTTTAACTAGTGATTTTAAATAGGCCAAAATAAGCATTTTATTTTCATTTATTTATTTTCAATTTATTTTTAAAATTAGATGCCTGGTGACGTGTTGACTAATAATTTAATTTAATTTATAAAATATAAAACCATTTTTAATCAACTCAAATTTGATTTAAATACCAGGAACAACTTTTTTTTGTAAATTAATCCTTGTAATTCAATTAAAATCGGACAAGAATATTCTAAGTTTGTCTGCAGATTACAAGAATATGAACTCCCAATTGATCGCTTAAATAATAAATATAAATTTGTCAATACAATACAAACACATTGCTTGATTGTTCGATTGGCTATCAAGCAACTTTACATGGACCGCTTCGATTGATTGCTTGATTGTTCGATTGACTAACGAACAATTTTAGATGGGACGCTTAGATTGATTGCTTGGTCAGCGTAATCTCACCTGCGTCTTTTAAATTGAAACGATACTCCAACAGGCCGTCATAAACGTTTTCATCCGGCGATCCTTCCATGTCCACCCGTGCTAGGTATCCCATTTTCCAGTCGAATTCCTCCTTCCGTTCGATATTGTATGCTCGCCAGACGGAATTTCGCCATCCAGGGGTTGAGCGCTTCTCTCCGCTCTGCAAGTACACGTCTCCCAGTAAGTTATAGGACAATTCCATTCGGCCGGCCTCAATTTCTGCCTTAGTTGGGCGGAAAGAAAATTCGGTCGGTAAAAATTCCAGGTCTGATTCCGCGTATTCGGCGCTGTCCGGGAGGAAGCTCAACGGTGGGCCGAATTCCTCGGCGGGATGTGGAACCTCGAGTGGTGGTGTGAAGGGGGGAAAGCGATTTCCCGGAAAGATGAAATTCTCAGTAGACATGCTGAAATTAAAAATATTGGATATATATTCCTCGTTAAGGAGACTCGGGACTCGGGAGAGTGACTGAACTGAATAATATTAGTATTATGTACCGGTAGTTCACTCAGTAACTTAATTGATAAATATTGACGGTGAGAACAAAATTAGAAATGTCACGCAGAGAATAAATGTTTTTGCTTGACAATAAAATGTTCCCGTTATAAACAAAATGTTCTCGCTGTGACTACTGTACTATCATTGATTGATTGATTAATTTGACCAAAAGACTTTGGGCGTGCTTTGTGTTCAGCGTTTTTCTCCTTCTTGTTATCGTATTGCCCCCCCCCCCCACTCTGTCGAGCCTGCTTGCGGACAGATTTTGACGGACGGACAGACTTCGTATCACAATGGCCGTCCCTGCTGCGCCGGAATCGTTCGTTTTCCCCGCGAACCATTTTCCATCATTCGCCATCCGCCGCGCGGGAGAATGCAGCCCCTCTATCAGCTCGGGCCCCATCTTCCGCTACCTTAGATCCGATGAATTGGAAGTTCCCTTCCCTTCTCAGGAGTTTCGACCGACCGCCAAGGAAGTCCACGCCGGTAGGATGGAAGTAGTATACAACTTCAACGCAGACGCCTATTGTCAGGACGGTGTCCGGACCATTTCTGGCTGGAGCCATGGCGCATGGCGGCTTCATAACATGGCTAGGAAAAAGGAGGAGGACTGGGGAATGGGCTATATCTCCAGGGAGGACATGTCGGAGATTGGGATTTCCTTACCAGACGGAATGGTGGAATACCGTTTCAACCTCAAGGAAGCTCGTGCGTGATTGATTGATTGATTGGTCTATTGATGCTGTTAGGAAAGCCAATCAATCAAGCAATCAATGCAGCGCTGTAACTGTTCATTGTGGGCAACTTTACTGCAGTAGCATAAGCCTATTTCTGTCTTCTTAATTTAACTCATTTTGGCGCATAGGTTCTATTAATGCCTCTTTTTTGGTTCTATTTTAACCCAGACATGATGGTGAAGAAACTACAAGTGCGACTGCCTCACAAAACCTACCGCGATGGGAAGGTCCGCGTGCTGGTCTATTCAAAGGACGACTACACCGTCCTCTTGGATACGCAAGAACTGACCACCGTGGTCCGCGCCATCGGTTGGGATGACTTTGTCATCCGGGCGGAGCTGTCTGGCTCGGAACACGACCCCGTCTTCCACAATGCTTATCAGAACGCGCAGCTGTTCCGGCAGCCGTTGCGGGGAGATCCCATCCATCCCGATTGGAAAGATCTCTTCAAGGTGTTCATCGACATGGAACCTCGTGAGATGAGATGAGATGAGATTCGAGCGGGTTTCTTCTCAAATTTTTCTCTGAACTTTTGTATAGATCCTGAGAGTGTGCATCTCCTCGTTCTGGATGTCTTTTCTAGTTTATTGGGATCTCCCTGGCTCTTTGTCACACGGCCCACGAATAGAATGTCTGCACATTTTTGGATTTGTGGGCTTTCACGTTTTTTAAGGGATTCTTTTAACTTTTAATTGGAAAGACATTCCCGCTTCCGATGGATCATTTCTTTTACTGACCAGGCTCCATCTGTCTGTCTGTCTGTTTGTCTGTCTTTCTGTCTGTTTCTATTTGTTTGTCTTGTCTGCCTGCCTGTTTGTCTGTCTGTTTGTCTTTCCGTCTCTCAGTTTCTGTGTCTGTCTTTTTGTCGCCTATCGAGGTGTTTGTCCCTTTGTCTGTCTGTCTGCCTCCCCGTGTCGGTACTTTCTGGTTTATCTCTGTGACGATCTTGTTTGACTCTGCCTCTGACGTATGCGTGTCTTTTTTGTCTGCCTATCTTTCTGTTGGATGTCTGTCTGCCCACCAATCCGTTCCGTCGTGAGGACAAAATTCGAACTAGACCTAACTAAAGTATCAGCTAAACGGTACATCTGCAATCTCTAACCTCTGAATCTGCGACAGACTTTGATCGGTTCGGTTACTGTTAAACAAAACGGAATTCACTGAAAGCTTATAAAAGCGTAAATGTTGACACATGAGACCGGAACACATAGAATAATATGTTCTCATGTGGTGATAGAGGAAAAATGAAGGCTTGCTTACCCCATTCAGCACCGCTTCCCTGTCTGTATTCCCCGTTGAATTATCACCTGTCAGTCAGTGTGACTATATGTCTATTTGTCTGTTTGTCTCTCTGTCTCTCTGTCTCTCTGTCTGTCTCTCTGTCTCTCTGTCTCTCTGTCTCTCTGTCTGTCTGTCTGTTTCTGTCTGTATGTCTGCCTTAATACCTGCCTCCCTCCCTCCCTGTCGTTCTGTTTGAAGGTCTCTCTTTTGTCTGTCTGGCAAACAAGCGGAAGCACACGCACATGTATCGAAATGATCTAGCAGACAACATGGGTAGAGATCATCCGCTCTGCTCATAATTAAAGCGTACGTGTTATTTTGGCCAAATTTCCCAAACACGCTGACAGCGGCGGTTATGTTCAGGCAAGTCGAAGTAAGTGTGTACGAAGAGAGTTACTCATCTTACTTACCTTTCAGGCACAGCAAGAGCAAACAAAAGATGGAAGTCTGCGCGGCACGCTCGATTAGGCGAGGGAACCGGTTTTCGCGGCGCATCGAACCCCCTAGCGCCAGTAGCACCACCCACAACGGTCCAGGTAAGCAGACAGACAGACATTCAAAGACAGGCAGCGGGGGTTTTCGCTGCGCCTAGGTCTTATTCACCAGAGGGCGTTTCCGCCGGGGCTGTAAATTCCGACGAATTTTTTCCGCACTAGACACACACAGAGCGATCGTGCTCTCTGCAGCGGCCATTTTCTGCGGTATTGGAGCTGTATTTTTCCCTGCCTAGACAACACAATTAATAGGGGCATTATTTACAATAGTCATTCTCCCGCAATCGTGAATGGATAATAAACCGTCCAGAGCTTCGGCAGGCCCGCCACCGGCGGCAATCAATCCCAGTGTCATACAATCGACGCGGAAGATGGTCGGGGTGGATCTGCGGTACTTCACTAGCATTGTCGGAATCCTCAAAATTGCCGAAATAGTAAGTACCGCTGGAAGGCAGACAAACAGGTAGACAGACTGATGCGGATACAGATACGGACGGACAGATACAAAGACAGACACGGACAGACAGACAGACAGACAGACAGACAGACAGACAGACAGATAGATAGACAGACAGATAGACAAACAGACAGGCAGACAGGCGGGCAGACAGACAAGCAGCAGACAGACATACAGAAGTACATGTGCGTTTTTTGGCCCTTGAATTGTCTGAAATGACTTGTGCCAGTATGCGTGAAACCACATGCATCTCCTTTTTTGGTACATGTTAGCTTGTTGCGTATGAGGGGGATATCCTTGGATGCCGGAAGGAACCAATGCGTGATTTTCCTTTATTTTCTAAGTAATCACACTTGTTTTTCAGTGTATTGGCATCATCTGTGCTGCTATTTGCGGACCCGCTTACTACTCGGGAAACCAGTTCTTCTTATTTGTTACAATAACATGTATTATCATAACGACTGTCCTCCTGCTCCTGCACTTCGCCAGAATACCAAAGCTCTTCGGCCTCCCTGGTGGAATTAGATGGACATTTGTTGTAAGAATTGTGATTCACCAGAATTCTGTTTGTCTGTCTGTCTGTTTGTCTGTCTGTTTGTCTGTCTGTCTGTCTGTCTGTTTGTCTGTCTGTTTTTCTGTCTGTCTGTCTGTTTGTCTGTCTGTCTGCCTGCCTACCTACCTGCCTCTGCCTGTTTATCTGTTGGTCAATCGGTTCATCTCGGTTTATCTGTCTGTTGTCTGCATGCCTGCCTGCTTGTTTATCTGCCGGTCTGTGTATCTATTTTTGTCGGTCGCTCGGTTTATTTGTCTGTTTGTCGAGCTGCTTGCGTTCTTGTCGCTTTTTTTCTTTATATTTTTAAGTGCTTTGTCGTTATTCCGTGAAACAATTTTTTGTAGGAATTTGTATACGCTGTTACGGCCTGCATATTCTACTTGATAGCAGCCAGTGTCCAGGTTGCTCGGACCGCACAAGGCGATTACTTCTCGTACGGAGGAAGCCTGACTTCGTCATATAACCGATATATGGCCGCCGGTGTAAGTCCGAATAATTTAATCATTCATATCGTAATGCATGTAACATTTACTGTCAAGGTCTCAGTACCGCAGCAGTCAGACAAATCTCATCCGACAGACAGAATGATATTTAACTTACCGCTTATTAGTATTTGCGGAATTTTTTGATGGACGAATTTCGTTAAGAACAATGTCCAGAATCGTAGGTCGCTGTTTCAATTAGCCTCGTCGGTTGTTCGATGACGCACGCTCAAGTTCAGTCAACTCACTGGGCTACTGACTTAGGCAAGAACGGAGTTTTCCGCCTCCCCCCCCCCCGATCAAATTGGTTTTTTGTTTTCAAATACCTGTCCATATATCATAATTTCACTTTAAAGTCTCGGGCTGGAAATCACATCCGCGATTTCAGAAAAAATAAGGAAGATAAAATTCCCGCACCACTTTGTGTTATGGCTCGGGGCTTGATTGATTGATTTATTAGCAACGTTTCCGAAGCTGTTTTTTTTCTCAACCGCTGTAAAACGTTTGGTTCTAAGATTTTTAACATTCTTCCACTTCAAATTTGATTTGAAATCGATTGACATCAGCAGAATCTTATTTGGATGTTAGGGGGCGGAGCTATGGGTCATTTCTGCAATGTCACTCGGAAGCCAAGATTGAACTAGCCCATAGCTCCGCCCCCCTGGCATTAAAAAGACTGCTGATTCCAAATCGAATTTGAAGTGGAAAAGTGTTTGAAATCTTGGAATCGAACCTTCTCTAAGCTTCATACAATTGTATGTCTCGTTCTGCATTAAGGTGATTGCGTTCGTTAATTTCATCCTCTACGGTGTGGACGCCTTCTTCCACTACAAGGAGTACCGAGACAATCGCCTCCAAGGACCGGTGTGAATGATACTGACGGACGTCTCATCATGCGAAACGACGAGTCAACGGAAATTATTTATGACCAACGGAAGGAAGGAGTGGTCCGCACCTTTTGTTTGTCTCCCTTGTTGCTTGCGAGTCCGAGGGAGGATTATAAAACGTTGTTATTGCAAATTCGTCCTGCTAAATTGGCCTGCCTCTGTTTGTGGGGTGTGCGTAATCCGTGTAACTGTACCTTGCTACTTACTCATGGCGGGAGGAAATGATGCGCAGTATTTTTTTTCTTCTTAATGACATGGAATTAGCTTCTTAGAGTTGCCGGGTTTTTTTACGTGTGCTTCACGTTTTTTGTAACAGTGTTGTGAGGCCTTGCTGCTGCCGGTTTCAACCCCGCCAAAAATCCCAAGACAATTTCCAAGCCTGCAAAATTGTGTTTACTAGCCGCGACAAAAAAAAATTTAAAAAAAAAATGAAAATAAAATTAGTCGGCTTACTTCCTAATTTGACTAACTCATAATCGTTTTCGTTTTAGCTTTTAATTAAAACTTTCTAGTCCATTTTGAGGGCCTCAAAATTACGTCTGCTAGATGCGACAAAAAGTAGAAGCAAAATTAAAATTAATCAGTTTAATTCAGTTCACTGACTCGTAACTCGTAAGCGTATTGTCTTGGCTTTTAGTGTCACTTTTTTATTGACTTTAATCTAAACTGAATACTTAAAAAAAATTACGTTTGCCTGTTTATATTTTTTTTTGCATTTCCAGTTGGCTAAGCTTTGTTTTTCTATACGTCTAATAAGGGTTTTTCCAATGATTATTTTAATACATGATTTGAACTGAATTACTCAATTTTCCAGTTCCTCTATTTTATTTATTTTTACATTACTCTTTTGCAAGTCCGTTATAAAATTGTAAATCGATTTCTCGTGGCGAAAAAATGCTTCCACTTGCATACTTCGT
Source organism: Hypsibius dujardini (assembly GCA_001579985.1). Lineage (NCBI taxonomy): Eukaryota > Metazoa > Tardigrada > Eutardigrada > Parachela > Hypsibiidae > Hypsibius > Hypsibius dujardini. The sequence continues at coordinate 4,613 of LRSR01012225.1, read as the reverse complement.
TCTCATAGTACATATCAAGACGAACTTGAGACGCCAGCAAAATGGCACACCTAAGTGAGTCTAATTTGTATACGTACTGTACGAGTATGTCCTTTAAATTTTGACGAGCTTAGCAGCTTAGTGAAATGATTGATCTTCGATGAGGTTAAAGTGTTGGTAATTGGTAGTGTGATTTGGCACTAGGGCTTTCCTCCTGACACACGGCAGGTGGCGCTGGTAACTTCGATGACACAGACGTAGACACAGACGTAGACACAGACGTAGACACAGACGTAGACACAGACGTAGACACAGACGTAGACACAGACGTAGACACAGACACAGACACAGACACAGACACAGACACAGACACAGACACAGACACAGACACAGACATAGACATAGACACAGACACAGACACAGACAGGAATCGTGCAAGGCTTTTGCTGAATCCTCTTTTTCGTTGATTTTCTTCATAATTGCTCATTTCACACCTCGCGTGGCCATTCCTCAGAATTTCTTCTTGACACTTTCTTCATCTTCGCTTTTTTCTGTCTTGTAGAGAGATATTTCTTGCCTTTTAGTAAGCATACTTTTTGGCGAAGAATTTCATTGACGACCGACGATCATCTGGTGGTTTCTTACTTTACCCCCGTGAGGATTGTACAGTATGGTTTGCCTGGACTGGATTTTGGCTGCGCTCGATTCGTCTGCAGGTGTCGCTCTGCCCGTAAGAGAAGTCAGGATTTTCATGATAGCTAATACCAATGTCAATAGATTGTTGGGACTCCGCCCTGAATTTGAAAATACTTTTTTTTGAGACACTCGCATTCAAAAGTTTATTTCGAATCGAATGACATTAGCCAAATATTCTTCGAAGATCAAGGGGCGGAGCTATGTTCTTTCTCCTAAAACATTTGAACTTAACGGGCACTGCTTTCTAGAATTGGCCAATAGCTCAATCCCCTCCGCCCTAAAAAAATATTAAACTGACAGGAATTGATTTTAGACGGAAATTTTGGTTAGCAGCATATTAGGAAAAATTTGGGATGTCACTCGGATTTTTTGTAGGAATATTCAAAATAATTCATTTTTGATCATGCAATTTCAGATGATGTTTCTTGTTTCATTTACACAAAATTTTGTTCGATTCACCGAATCAGGGAATTGCTCTGTCGTCTGCACTTCCAAACCTTGCTCGGGACCTTCGGCGAACCCTCGGCTGGTCCATTTAGGGTGCTACTATGTATACACGCACCCAATCTGCAATCATCACCGACGACATTTCCGTTGATGGATGATGGATGGACAGGCCGAAATGAAATGCCCCCCATCCGTGGCGCGCTCTTTCAGGGTCCCCAGAGTGAGTCCCTCGCATCCAGTCAAGCCGGAACGCGCGAGTGACACAGACAGATCTGCCCCGTCAGGAACTCCCCTCTCTCGATGGGAGGATTTCGGACGACACGATGATGGAACAGGGAGAGAAGGGTTCCCGGGAAGTTTTGTTTACCGGAAACGTCCACAAATCCTGGATTTCTGTCAGTCCTCCGTCTCCCTGTCTGCGTCTGCGTCGGTGTCTGTCACTTTTTTCCCAGGAAAGCGGCCTCTGTCTGTCTCTCTCTCATCTCACTCTCTTGTCTGTCGCCTGGAGAGTTGTGTTGTCCGACGGATGATCGACAACCTCGGAGCAGAGTACGCCCTCTTTTTCTCTCGTAAGCAAACTCGTCACAGACAGACAGACACACACACACAGGGGTACGTCCATGACAGCTAAGAGGCATTTGATTGATTACCCCCGCCCGGACGGAAACGGAGAGAAAAGAGAAAAAGAAAGAGACAGACAACCTAGTCGATTCTAATTTATTATATCACTATTGACAGCTGCAAAATGCGTTGTTCTAGACTACTGCCTGTGCGCAACACTGACGAACTGATAAGAGAAGAAGGTTTAATACGGGCTGCGTTATGCAAGTTGATGAATACGGACACGTCGCTTCCATCCAGGAATATGGACACTGGATGCCGCCGTCAGCTCCCTCGACAAAAAAAGAAAAAAGATAGGCACAGACACAGACGCCAACTGGATTATGCACAACAGGCAAGAGCACATACATAAACATAGACATAGACACTGACGCAGACTATAACAAAGACACAGCCAGACATAGACACAGACACAGACACAGACACAGACACAGACACAGACACAGACACAGACACAGACACAGACACAGACACAGACAAGTAACTCCTCTGCCAATAGGCGAAGTACTCTTTCCCCCAAAATATCTTATAACCGATATGCAACTCTTCTGATCGAATGGGGATGCACTTCCTGGCGCGACCCCGTCAAAAGAGAACTCCGGGTACGTGCCGCTCCTCGCAGGCACCCGTACATCTTCCATCGGACATTAACGAAGCCTGATGGCGCAATTGTCGAATGGTCGATTACCATACCACCACACACTAGCAGTGCAGTGGTCCCTGGCTGGGTGTTTGCCGCAACCCCACCACTAGTGTGCTATCGTACATGACGTGACAGCTTGCGGCCCTTTAGGGCGCGGGAGAAGGACATGGCATGCAGCGATCCTGAAATTGTCTAATAAATCAAGCATCACATGATAAATAAAGTGTCACAAATCAGTCAAATGTCAATTCCACACCACCCAATCCGGCTGCCGCCCGCCTCTCGTCGTGGCGCACTTTCAACAACGAACTACATATACACCAGCCACACCACACACACCAGTCATCCATCCATCGTTAGTCACTCGTGCCTTCTAGCTCTTTTCTCTTTTCCAGCTCGAAAATAATACATCTTCCGTCAATCTTTCTACGCGGAATAGCAACAAACTTTCCTGGAATAAGAATGGCATTCTCAGCATTCAGCCTGTGAGAGTCCCGGTTATCAATATCAGACATACTGTGTATCTGAAGAGAGCTATCTTTAGAACAAGCTACAGCTTCTGACGACGACGGAAGGGTCTGCTCTTTAGTTCGTCAATCAGCACCCTAGATCTGCACTGGGAAACTTTTAAGGACGATTATCGGCTAAACTGCGCCATCGTGTTCTACGAGCAGTAAGTGACCATTTATCGAACTTTTAACGATAGTAACAAGGTTCTAATAAGCCCTCATTTACAAACATATTCCAGGCTCTCGGGGATCTTTGAAATCTTCTCGGTGTATTGTTGTAGTTGGTGGTCAGAGCGCTCCAAGATGGGCAAGCGGAAACAGGAATGTCCCCGGAAACTGGCCGGTAAGTCAGAGTGACGGATGGTTTATAGAGAGGAAGAGAGGCAACCATTCTTACCGGGCTTGATCGTCACAGTCAGCCAACCCACGCAGGACACAGACACAGACACAGACACAGACACAGACACAGACACAGACACAGACACAGACACAGACACAAACACAGACACAGACACAGACAAACAGTATAGGTTTCCGAAGATCAGCAAATGACGGCCTATCGATGGAGTCGCTCACTATATAACACCATTGCTGTTTTTTCGAAGTGTCTCTTCGGTTTGATACATTTCGGTCTAAGACGCGAGAAACCAGCACGTATGTGCATGAAGGCACAGCTTTCCCTTCATCACATTCACATTCACACTGTTCCGACATACGTTCCGAACAATCTGGACTCCCATTCCTAATTTTAAGTTCCCCCCCCCCCGCATGGGCTATGGCAGTTTTTGCAAACCTTTTTGTTGTGTTGCACATCGAATCATCAACATTAGCCGAATAGGCCACCACTTCCAGCCGGAGCCTAGCCAAGCACACATATATACACAGTCACACATAGACACACACATCACATCACATCACCCCGCCGCCATCACGCTGCGGTGAATTCCTCGATATCGCGACGCGGTCATCATCCGTCAGTGTCAGCCTAATAAATGTCATTTCATCAATCATTGATCCCCGCGCGGAAACGGTCGGCGCTCACTTCTCCCCCTTCCTGCCATTCCGTGGGCGGGGCTTCGTTTCGATCATCAGGAAACAGGGATAGAGGGACACTGCTGCTGCTGTTTTCACCGACAACGGACAGACAGACAGACAGACAGACAGACAGACAAGGAACCATATACCGATGATGGGGCGAAACTTTTGTGCCTTGGAAAATGATATCATTGATTTTACTTCAATGGGGGGCTCCTCGTCGAGCCATCATCTGTCTTTCGGATCGCTCTTTCCGATCCGATGGCCTCCGCGTGAGAGAGCCACGCTACATACTGCCGCTGCTGTCGGTAATCCATCTCGATCCATCCGGTCGCGCGGGGCGCGCATTCATGATGAGTTTGGGGAAGGGCGAAAGCGATTATGGCTATTTTTTCCTTCTAAGCTACACCCGTGTTCTGGCATTGTTCCTTTTGGGGAAATTTTTTGTTTACGGTATTCCAACTTCTCTGAAGGAAGGGTCCATGTAGGAGTTGAGGGGGGGGGGAATTGCTGAAATTTTTTGTCGAGAACTTTCAGACAGCGATTGAAAAGGGCCGATCGCTTTCAAAGTCAGAGACATGATCATGAGAAGTGTAAAACAATCGAAAGATAGGCAGACAGAGATGCAAAATGACAGACACAGATAAATTCAACAAGACAGACAAACAGACAGACAGGTCAGG
>LRSR01012224.1:0-11862 GCA_001579985.1 Hypsibius dujardini | reverse complement strand
CCCGTAAGATTATAACTGTTTTGATGGAGGGACATGGCAGAGTGGAATTTTGCTTTTCAGATTCGTAAAAAGCACCGAATTCTTGATCCTTCCGAGCTGTCTCTTGCCACTCAACGAGCCGGGAGGGAGGAAGAGGAGAGGCTGGAACGCGTCGAAAAGCTCCCGTTAGAGGTAAATCTAAAACAGTTCTAAAATAAACCCGGGTTTTGCTGGCTCACTGGAACCAGAGTGTGGATGTGGATGAGTGTGGATGGATTGGCTTCAGAAGCCATTCGATGGGATACTGTACATGGATGAGTGCATGTGTGCATGTCGTCTTGTTCGTCTAATTGGTTCTTCGCGTCTGTCTTTCTCTTTACCTGTCCGCATGTCTGTTGTTGGGTTGTCTCTCAACCTGTCCGCATGTCTGTTGTTGGGTTGTCTCTCAACCTATCCGTCTCTATGTTTATTTATCTGACACTCAGTCCAGTGTTTCCACCTAATTGGTTTGGTTATCTGTTTATAATTTCTGTGACAACTTGTCTGGACAGCTGGCGGCCGTGTCTGTCATTTGTTTATGTCTGTACGCTGCCGTTAATGACTGTTCAGGAGTTACGTACGTGACATCTCCTTTTTCTCTGTTTGCGATACGTAGTACGAGGGCGGGATCCTCGATCGCAGCACGGCGGACGACAACTTTGTCCAAGTGGAGGTCCATCCACAGTTGTGGGCGCTGCTGCGGAACCATCAGAAGGAAGGCATCCGGTTCATGTATCGCAATGTGGTGGAGTCCTATGATCACATGCAGGAGGCTCAGCTCAACGGCTGTATCTTGGCTCACTCTATGGGTGAGAGAGACGGAGTTCTTCTTTCGTGCAGATGTTTCTGATACGATCTTATCAGTTATGATGAGATATAATGTATCTCAATGTGATTCGTTTCAGGGTTGGGTAAGACACTACAAGTGATATCCCTCCTGCAAGCCATCTTCAGCTGCGATGCGATGAATCTGCGGACTTGTTTGGTGCTTTGCCCGGCAAGTACGGTGTTGAACTGGTACTCGGAGTGTGATATGTGGATGCGAAAAATTCCGGCCGAATACCGCTTCAAGGTTTGTTCGTGTTCCCTAGTTGAATTGGAATGTCCGCTCCCTTGTCTCATCGTTCACCTCGGTGATGTATCTATTCCGTCCGCCACCTTCAGGCACTTATCTGTCTTTCTATGATGTTTGTCGATCATATTTATTTCTACAATCATCTGCACGCTTATTATGTCTGTCTGTCGGTCTGTCTGTCTGTCTATTTGTCTGTCTGTTTGGCTGGCTGTCTGTCTGTCTATTTGTCTGTCTGTCTCTCTGCCTGTTTGTTGTCTGTCCCTCAACTTGCTGTCTGACTATCAGTTTGTGCCTGCCTGTCTATGCAGCGGTTTCGTTTCATGTCCAATCGTCTGTCTTTGTATTTGCGGATCAGATTTCTCCCCGTTTTTGCAGGCATACGTGGTGAAGGCCAACAATGATAGTCGAGTGGTATCCGTCTCGGACAACATCAAGACCATGGAGGAATGGCGAAGAAAGGGCGGGGTTTTAATCATGTCGTACCGGCTGTATCTGAACTACTGCAAGAAATTTGATTTCACATCCGACGGCATCACCAAGAACGTACAGAAAGCGGATCGCCATAGCTTAGCCATCCAGGATTGCTTGCGGGATCCCGGTCCGGACATTCTGGTGTGCGATGAGGCGCACGTCTTGAAGAACGTCAAGGGCAAGCAGGCCCAGTGCGTGTCGCTAATTGCAACTCACGGTACGAGAACAAGCCCATTGCTTTCGCAGGTTACGGTTCTGTTCAATAATTGCTCCTGTTGTGGTTGCAGCTCGAATTGCCCTGACTGGCACGCCTGTGCAGAATAACTTAGATGAGTGTGAGTGCCAATGGCCGTGAAGCTATCTGGACAGGCAGACAAGCAGACAGGCAGACAGATAGACAGACAGACATACATAACAAACAGGCAGGCGAACAGATAGATAGACAGATAGAAAGAAAGACAGACAGACACACAAGCTGTTGGAGTGAGCCAACTGGACTATTTTGCCTTTATTTTGTTCAGATTATACCATGGTCAACTTTATCAAGCCAAACCTGCTGGGCACACCGAACGAATTTAAGAAGCAGTTCAAAGATCCCATCAACCGGGGCTCTACTGAGGAATCGGACGCGCAGGACGTGCGGACCATGAAAAACCGCACGCAAATCTTGAACGAACAGCTCGCCGGCTGCCTTCTGCTGAAGGACTGCAGCGTACTGCAACAGCATCTCCCGCAGAAGGTCGAGTGCCAGATCATTCTGCGGCCGCAGCCCAACCAGGCCGCCCTTTATCAGGCCATGCTGAGGCATATCCGGGCTCTGGGCGACGATGAGGATGACGAGGATGGCGGGGACGGTCCGCGGCAGAAGGGCAAGCGAAAGCATAACATGCTGTTGACTTGCCACAAAACCATTCAACTGATCACCTACCATCCTCGGTGCCTGCAGCTGCGGAAGGAGCAAGAGGCTGAGAAGGTACAATATTGTCCGATGTCTGAGCTTGTCTGCCTCTCCACTGTTTGTCTGTCTCTTGGTCCCCATCTCTCTCGTTGTTTGTCACTTGTCTGTCTGTCTGCCAGACAATTTGCCCGCCTGTCTGTAATTTTGTCATTCCTTTGCAGAGTAAGAGACAGATCACTAAAAGCAGACTGGAGCGTGAGCCGGACCCTTTGGACGGAGAGTGAGTGTGAACGAATCAGTGTGATATGTGTTGCTCGGTCCTTTACTCCCAAGATAACTGTTGTTTGGGCCTGTCTTTTCTAGGTATGACGATGGCGTGGGAGAGGAGGATTTGGGCGCACCGTGGTTCGACGGACTGCTTCCCGTCTCCGACAAGCTCAACTTTCAGCACGGCACGAAAACTATCATCGTACGCCAGATCATTCTTGAGGCTATGAATGCCGGAGACAAGCTGTACGAGCGTCTTATTCTATTCTTGACAAAATTGAAGACTAATATTCAATGTTTTTTTTTGCAGTTTGATTTTTGCGGATCGAATCCCGGTGTTGGCGGTAACCGAGGAACTCTTGCAGTCTATGGACAAAGAAGAGCATACGACTGGTAACGGCCGACTGATTCGCTTCAAAGCCAATACCAACTATCTCAAGCTGGACGGTCAGACCCCAATGGATGAACGCCAGCGTATGATCCAGAAATTCAACAAGGATCCCGAGTACGAACTAACTTTTGTTTTCATTTATTTGTCACCTATATCTATCTATCTATCTATCTATCTGTCTGTCTGTCTGTCTGTCTGTCTGTCTGACTGTCTGTCTGTCTGTCTATTGATTATCGATGTGTGCCCCTACGTCGTATCTCTGCTTGACTGACTGTGCGTGGGCAAACTTCGTTCAGACTTGCTTTCTCCCCAGGTGTAAAGTCTTCCTCCTCTCCATCATGGCTGCCGGAATGGGCATCAATTTGGTGGGTGCGAACCGTGTCATCCTAATGGAACCCATGTGGAACCCCACCACCGATAAGCAGGCTCTTTTTCGAACGTACCGCTACGGACAGACGAAGCCTGTATTCGTCTACCGGCTGATGACTTTTGTAAGTGTTTCATGGTGAAATTGTTTCTCTCTAGCAAGTAACCTGTTTGCTTGGGCGAAGCAGGCAGGTGGCCATGCAGGTTGTAAGAGTGATACATTGATACACAGGCAGGCAGATAGATAGACAAGCAAAATTGAAACGAGCGGCAGACAGACATGTCACTGTAGACAGTCACAGATAGACAGGGTATGGGGAGACAAGCAGACAGACAGACAGACAGACAGACAGACAGACAGACAGATTAACAGACAAGAATTCTGTGCAAATCCGGAAGTTCAACTTTATCTGTTCTGTCTTCAGGGTACTCTTGAGCACCACATAGGAGACACCCAACTGCGGAAGGAGATTCTGGTTAATCGCGTGCTAGAGAAGAGACATGCCAAGCGTCGGAAGGCAGCGAAGCGAAATGCGTTGGCGTTTGTCGAAGACAAGTTCAACCCTGCAAAGCCCTATGTACCGCTTGCACCACCCAGAGATCCGGTTGTCGCACGGTTACTGCAGACGCATGCCCAGTACATCGTCGCGACGCACGACTACGATTCCCTTTTGGAAGCGACCGAACCGTCGCTGAGCAAGGAGGAATCCGTCACGGCCTGGGCGGAGTATCGCTTCGAGCAGAATCAGGTGGCACCGTGGCAAGGCGGAAATCCGTTCCCGGTGCTGCCCGTTGACCGGGTCAAGGTGGCCACAGAATTCAATCTGAAGAAGATCTGCACCTTCCTGGTGGAAGGGGCCGATCTTTTGAGTTTACATTCCTTCGTGACCCGGCTCTGCAAAATGGTATGGCAATTTCGTTTCACATTATTATGTGCTATGTATTACGTTTTTACGGCTAACGAAACAGTCATCACCGTTTTTTAGACATATTTTAAATGGTCTCAAGAACGTTTTTATTTTAATGCAGAATGAAAAGCTTTATTTGAAACTAATCAAATCTGCTTGTTTTTATTCGGAAATTCCTTCTTTTTAAGTTTTCTATAAATTATTTAGTTTAGAGTTGTATAATTTTAAGTATTTCTGCAGTCCGAACCGTGCAAAAAGCGGAATTTATTTCATGCGAAGGATTCTTCGTTTTGCGATTCAGACTTACAATTTTATGTTGTATTCTGAATGAAAAGCGCTGACTTCCAGATGCCGCATGGATCGAAAACCAACCGCCACGCCATCATCGAAATGCTCGGCGAGAACGTGGGCAGGATTCGCACTTACGCGCAGGAACTGGAGGCGAAGAGGGCTGCTAAAGTCCAGCAACAGCAGCATCAAGCCATTCAGGCACGTTATCAGACGCTTCAGCGCCCACCTCCCAGGTATTGGCCGACTGCCTCCACACATCACCCAGCCGGGGGAATAAGCGTGCTAGAGCTCCACCAGCGCCACGGTTTCAGCAACGCCATCCCCACCGGAATACACACCCTCCCCACCGGAATACACACCCTTTCGCCCTTAATCTCCAGGCCGAGTATGCGGCCGAGTTCGCCGGCTAAGTCACCCTCGTACATGCCTTCGCCCTTAATCTCCAGGCCGAGTATGCGGCCGAGTTCGCCGGCTAAGACACCTTCGTATATGCATCCGCTGGGCCATGTCGGACAGTACTATGGAATGCGACAGCCGTCCATGGCCCCGTATCCGCGAGCGGCGCCCTTGCAGGAATTCAATCCTCTCTACCAGCAGCCGCCGCCGCCGCCGCCACCGCCGCCAGGTGCGTACTCACCGGACACGGTTGAGTACTTGTACGGTCTGCCTTCGGAATTGAATAACCCCTCCAGCTCCACACAACGTTGAAACGGGAACGAACAATTTCGAATTTTCCTTTGCCGTTGTTATTTACTGTCTTCCGTTCGTTCTGTTTCGTTCCGTTTGTTCCGTTCCTGGTGTTGCTTTCATCGTGTCGATGTGTTCTCGCCACAATGAATGGCCATTTTTGTTGATGTGTAGTACTATATAATTGTTTAGTGCATTTTTCGTGAAATGCCAAAAAACGTTGAGGCTGGTACTCTTCGGCAGTTTTTTTACTCTGGTTTTGACTTGTTTGATTACTTCAGCCCGTTTTTGTTGGGAGAAGACGTTTGCTTCCCCTGGCATGTGTACTTTGTGGTATAGTGCTTTCAGGGCTGTTATCCGTTTCCCGCATAACTTACGTTTATGGTGCAATAAAAAAAGGAGACGACGATGCATTTCTCAGTTTCTTTTCATCATCGCTTGCCGGATAGGCGGACTGACCATGCCGCTTCCAATGGGAGGAAGGGAGACAGTCGCGAAAGGCAAAACATGCGATGTGAAGGATTTATTGATTGCTTGATTGACAAATAGCAATCGTTCTGCGTTTTAATGCTGGCCTGTTCCGTTTTACAGACGCGTTGTTATTTAGCGCCTCACATTCGCTCTCCTTCATTTCAACGTTTTTCTTAGCGTACATTTTTTTCCGTCCCATGAGGCTGTAACCTGTTTTTTTCCTCTCACCAATTCCGGATCCTCGTCTCTTTGGGTTGGATTAAAATATCCTGCTCGAGAGGTGTCAGCAAAGTATTTTGTTGCAGGGAAGACTACTTCAAGTTAAGGAAAAATGACCGAACGCAAAGTCATCAACGTAAGTTTAAAATCTTTTCGCACAGCTTTTTGCCGCCGTTCAACGACGTCGATTGGATTTATTTGCAGAAATATTATCCGCCGGACTTCGATCCGTCCAAACTGCCGCGGCTGAAGCTCTCCAAGAATCGCCAATTCAACGTCCGCATCATGGCGCCCTGCAATATGAAGTATGTTGCGTGGTCGAGCGATTGATTGATTGATTTGCTATTCTTTTTCTATTTTATTTGTGTTTGTTTTTATTGCGTTCTTATCTCCTTATTTGTTCTTACTTCGTTCCTGTCTTTTTTTCTTAGGTGCAACACTTGTGGCGAATATATTTACAAAGGTACGTCGAATTGAAACGGAGATTGTGGACTGAATTTCGCTCGGTTTTTGTGTGCTCATGTTTTTATAGGTGGATTGATTGATTAGTTAGTTAATTACTTGCAACGGAAGTGGTTACGTTCCAGTCTCATTAGATTGATTGATTTGGTCATTCGTTGCAATAAGGAATATTATCAGCGGTTCACATTTGTCTATTTGCAAGTAAGAAATTCAACGGTTGTTCCGAAATTATGGACACGGGTAATGAAACTAGTATTTTCCTTTCTTTAACAGGCAAGAAATTCAACTCGCGTCAAGAAACAGTCGACGGAGAGACTTACATCGGTCTGCGCATCTACCGCTTCTACATTAAGTGCCCACGATGCATGTCCGAAATCACATTCAAAGTACGTGGCTGGTTGACTGTTTGCCTGCCGGGTTTCATGTCTTTGTCTGACTGTAATGCTAATGTCTGTCTGCCTGTCTGTGCCTGCCTGACTGTTTCTGGCTGTCTTTGTACCTGTTTGTTTTTCTGCCTGTCTGTCTGTCTGTCTGCCTGTCTGTCTGCCTGTCTGCCTGCCTGTCTGTCTGTCTATCTGTCTGCCTGTCTGTCTGTCTGTCTGTCTGTCTGTCTGTCTGCCTGCCTGTCTGTCTGTCTGTCTGTCTGTACATGTATCTATTTCTTTGCCTGCCTGTCTAAACTGTTCGTGGATGTGTCTGTCTATCGATCTGCCCGCCTTTTTGTCCATCTTACCTCTGCCTGTCTACGCCTTGTTAAAACAACCCCTTTGTTTTGCTGCCCTGTTTTTGAGTTCTCCTTGTCATTGTAGACCAACTTGGTAGAAATGGATTATGACCTGGAAAACGGCGCGACCCGCAACTTTCAAGCCGTGCGGCTGGCCGAGATGGAGGCCGACCGCCAGGAGGAAGCCAAGCTGGAGGAGGAAAAGTCTAATCCGATGATCGCGCTGGAGCGCCGCACAGAAGACTCGCGCCGGGAAATGGACAAACTGGAACAGTTAGAGGAGCTGCGTGACTTGAACATGCGGCAGGCTACCGTCGACCATGATGAAGTGATCCGGCTGGCGCTGGAGAAGGAGGTGCAGGAAGCGATCCAGCAGCAGCGGAACCAGGACGAGGAAGACGAAGCTTTTGTCCGGTAAACTTCAGACATACATGCAGACTCGCAGCTAGACAGCCAGACAGCCAGACAGACAGACAGACAGACAGACAGACAGACAGACAGACAGACAGACAGACGGACAGATTGATACAGTCATACACTTATTCAGACAATCATGTCAGGTAGACGGTTTCGAGTCTAAAGCAGAACCAATCGACTCGATGGCTGACAGACGCGTTGTGACCGAGCTCAGTGGCTGCATCTCTATTTATTTGATAGGTCGGTGTTTACCAGACCAGACGGTCCAGTCATCAAACGCCTCCGTGACGCCGACGACGACTCAGACAACGATAGCGACAACAAGTTGCACCGTTTGTCTGCCCCGTTGGCATCCACCTCGGCGACCGGCCTACTTTCTTCTGACGACACAGCAAACGCCGTAAAGAAGATGAAACTGCCAGACAAGAAACCGGAAGCATGGGAGCGAAGTATCGGCAGTAGTGGCGCCCAAAAGAGCCTGCTCAGTTCGCTGGTTCGACCGAAGGCCATGACTGCCTCCAGCCTCGGAATCTCTAGACCCTCCATGTCTGCAGCGGGTCCTTCTTCCTCTTCAGTGCTCGGATCGTCTGTGACGAAGGCAGCTCCTAGCGGGTTGGGATTGCTGTCAAATCAGTATGGAAGCAGCAGCAGCGACGACGACGACAATTAGACAGACAAAAGTTGATTCAGACAAAAGTTGATTCGGACAAAAATTGATTCAGACAAGTTAAAGTTCTACGAGTAAATTTTGCTTTTCTGAGAAAAACGAAACTAAATTTGCGTTTCCAATTCGAGGTTCCTTCCTGTCATTCTATGTACATCACAATGTCTAAAGTAAACTCGAAAAAGCTGGCGGAATATTTTTGGTGTGACTCGGTTGTTCCGGTTTTTGTTTTCACGCAGTGGTGATGTATTCCGACATTGGATAGGCCTTGGATGTTGGTGTATGGTTATGCGGTCGCTTGACCTTGTAGGCACGCTTCCAGATCTCAAAGAGGCAGGCCGTCGAGTGGAAGCGGTAGAAGATTACCAACGGCACTGTCACATGTAGGATGACCATCCACCTGAGGAAGACAGGAGAAAATTGGAAGAAATTGATTTTTTTTATTAGCTTGTTTTTTGTCATCTATTGCGTACTCGTGCATTCCGTAGAAGTTGTTCTGTGACGGGCTGGATTCCGCTCGTAGGGTACAGAACACGTTTGTGGCCCACATGGCGAAGTTGACAATCAGCAGGAGGGTCACGGTCTCCCGCGCGGGTTTATCGATATAGACTGGAGCTGCTTCCGATTTTTCGTCCTTCAGCGGTGTCCAGTGGACGACCCGTTGGCTGGCATCGAAGATGAAAACGGTTTGCGCCGTGCTCTGGAGGAGGCAGAGTGCAGCCGCGACGACGCTGAGGACGCCGGTGATGTTGTCTTCGGCGAAGCCGCCCAGAATACTGACCACGGAGTAGCCGTATACTCCCATCTGCGGATAAATACACAAACCAGACATATGTAAATAGACATACAGGCAGGCAGACAGAGCGACAGACAGACAAAACAGTGAGACGTATGAACAGACAACTGAACGACAGGCAGGCAGACAAGTAAAGAGACAGACAGACAGACAGACAGACAGACAGACAGACAGACAGACAGACAGATAGACAAACAGACTGTTCCACAGACAAGCAGACATTCAAGATTGTATACATACCATTGAAAACTTCAACAAAGTTTCATCCAACAGAGTACTGATATTATGATTCCGAGACCTCTTCAAATTTCGTGTCAGCTTGACGAAGCAATACGCCACTGCCACCATTCCGATTCCATAGAGGATAATTTCAGTGATTTGGGCTTGTAAGACCGCCATATCAGTAAAAGCTGGCTTTTCCAGAAAGATAAAGTAGAGGATCAACGAAACAATTGTCAGAACCACGATGATTATTCCGACGAAGAGCCCCTTTGCTGCCTGATCACAATCAACGGCGTAGCTGGTTTTCCGGCTCCGATGATGATGGTGACCTTCCGGACTATGGGGATGGACAGATTTAGGGTTCTGGTCGACGATAGTCCACATGATGTAGATAATGCCGGCCGATATCATGCTGTATTCGATGATGCAGGGGTAGAGGAAAACGGAGGCTTCTTCCATCATTTTTTTCATGACAGACTCGTCGTCAACGCACAACGGATTGTAGCCGCCTGAACAGAAAGCCAACAATCACGTTAGACCAGCCGGCAAGCAATATGAAGACAAAAACGGACACAAACACTGGAACACAGACATCGATACAGACACAGACAAGCACATACGCAAGCAAAGGCTCAAGACACATTCACGTACAGTCACAGTAAAAAACACGAACACAGACACATACAAACAGGCATAGGCGCAGATACAGACACAGACACAGACACAGACACAGACACAGACACAGACACAGACAGGGATGGATCATGAAATATTAGACGGACCTTTTCCTTGCTTGGAATCTAAGACGATCTGCTGGTACGCCAGCCCGTTTGTTGGTTCGTCAATTTCCACTAGTGTCATGTTATTTCCCAGGAAGACCATTTTCTCGGATTTTTCTCGAATCTTGCCGAAAGCGTGCAGGGTCTCGTCGATCAAAGTACGTATCCAGATGCAGAGATTAGTAGCCACTAGGTGCATCAAACCGAAACGTCCGATGGTCCGGTATCGTTTTAGCGTCAACTAAGAGGAGAGTCACATATGTGAACTCGTACAAGAACTCAGAAAGAAGGAGAAAGGAACAAATAAACGAGTAGACATACATACAACAACAGAAAGATACACAGGCAAACCGACAGAAACACAGACACACAGACACTCAGACAGACACACAGACACAGACACAGACACACAGACGCACAGACGCACAGACGCACACACACACACACACAGACACAGACACAGACACAGACACAGACACAGACACAGACACAAAGACACACAGACGTACAAACACACAGACACACAGACACACAGACACATAGACAAAGAGATAGACACGCAGTGACTCAAATATACAAAACAGACATAATTCAGCATCCTCTTACCTGCGAGTTTAAAAAGACGAAATAAAGCTGCAGCACAACAAAGACCATAAACAGGACCGGATTCAAGCCCATAATTGTGTTAAAACAACTCGTGTTTTCCACAAACACTCCCAGCTCTAGACAAGCGTAAATCATTGAGCCAATCGCAAAAGCCAAGGCTCCCATTTTCAAGTAAAAGCTTGCGCTGTCCAAGTCCGAGACCGCGGCGGGACCTCCCAACTGACTTGGCCGTCGCTGATATTTCGGCGGCGGAGAGCCGTTCGTCGTGGAATCGCCTCCCAACGAAATATGGTTATGTCTGAAATATCCGCTAAAAGTTCCCGTTCCCTCCGACACCGACGACGTGCCGGACTCGGTCGACTCCTGACGAATCATCGGGGTGGAATTTTTCCTTGTCTGTGGAAAACTCGATGAGGTCGTTGCATTCATGCTGCTTTTCTTCCGGTAGAGCAGACCGAAGGCTGCCATTAGGAAGACAATTCCGATGAAGAGGAGCACCGAGTCGAAGTACTAAAACAAATAAGACTAAGAGGGTTAAAAAGGTGAGGGTTGATGGAGATTGAGTGCGGGGTTCTACAGTGGCGAGAGAGAACGGACTAGAAAATGGAAGCAGGCATGCAAAATGATTACCCGACAGTACATGCTGTCCACGTTGGAAGTCAACTGGGCGGAAAATGCCAGACATGCTGAGGTGATGACCACAAGGATGGCGTAGAGGGCACTCAGGGGCTGGGAGATTTCCGCACTGCAAGATCACATACAGGCGGAATAATAATATAAGCAAATTACAGACACTTTGTCTAGCCACTCTAGTTACACTTGAAGCAGAGACGACGGAAACATTTACACTGTAGTCCGAATTTCGGACATGCAGGACGATTCGAAATGGGAAGAAACAAAAATTCCAGATATGGAGATGGTTCGCTTTGCCATCAACCCAGTTAGGTTGCTGACGTGACCTTTATCAGGCACACTAGCCCGGAAACATGTCAGCGCAGACAGGTCGTACAAGCAATAATGCAGACACGTAAACATATACAGACAAGGACACAGACACAGACACAGACACAGACACAGACACAGACACAGACACAGACACAGTCACAGACACAGACACAGACACAGACACA
>LRSR01012222.1:0-45171 GCA_001579985.1 Hypsibius dujardini | reverse complement strand
GAGTCGCTCTCCTTGGCAAAGTCCAATTCATTTAGCACCAAAAGGACCTGATGCAAAACGGCTGGTGGGAGACTACAAAAAACTGAACGAGGTCCTGGTGGAGCCCAAGTACCCAATACCGCTGATCAGTGACGTTCTGGATCAACTTAGGGGGTCTAATTATTTCACAACGTTGGATTTGACATGCGGATTTCAACAATTACCAGTGGCCGAAAGTTCCAGAGACATCTTGTCCCTCACAACAACAAGCGGAACGTTCCGACCAAGAACTTTACCATACGGCACGAACTGCAGTGGAGCAATTTTTCAACAAACGATGATTCAAATTTTCGGAGACCTGTTGGGGAAGCACCTGTCTGCAATTTACATCGATGATATGTCCCTTGGCCACGTAACGTTCCCAGAACACCTACATTCTTTGGAGCGGGTGTTTATGCGGCTACGAGAAGCAAATTTAACACTTCAAATAAACAAGTGCCGCTTTGCAATGCCCTCAGTCAAGTTACTGGGATTCATTTTGTCGCAAGAGGGAATCTCTCAAGACCCGGAAAAGACGACAGCGATCAAAGAGTATCCCACACCAACAACAGCAACAGCAGTTCGGGCATTTTACGGACTAGCTTCATTCTACCGCATATACATTCCAAAGTTTGCGGAGATTTCCAAACCCCTGACGCTACTCTACGCTGGAAAGGAGATCAAGAAGAATTCCAAAATCACTTGGGGGCCAGACCAGCAGAAGGCTTTCGAGACTTTGAAGGAGAGACTCACTACTTTTCCGTGTTTGGCCTACTTCCAAGATGAATTGGAAACATTCGTACACTGTGATGCAAGCAGCGTCGCATGTGGAGCAGTCCTCGCACAGAAACACGGAAAGTACCTTCGACCGGTAGCATTTGCTAGCCGAGCGTGGGTCGGACCAGAAAAGAATTTATCTACGGTGGAAAAAGAGGCACTTTGCATCGTGTGGATTTCGGTGAAATGGCGCTCCTACTTAGTTTATCGGGAAGTGACCATAGTGACGGACCAAAAGTCATTGACCTGGCTCTTTTCGCTGAAGACACCAAACGAGAAGCTAACACGGTGGGCAATTCTGCTTAGTCAATTCCGTTTCAAAATTGTTCATAAAAGCGGAGTACTCAACCGGGATGCCGGCGCGCTCAGTCGTTACGCCGTGGGGGAGAACCCGTCGGACGCGGAGAATGTCATGAACGCAGAAGTGATGACCCTCGCGGAAATCGATATGCGAGTGGAACAGCTGAGCGACAAATTTTGTGGCGACTTGATTAGTTCCTTGGAAGGAAACACACAGAACCCTTCCGACAGACTCAAGCGTCTGAGCACGGGATTTTACGTAAATGACGGGGTACTATAATATCGGGTGAAAGAGGAAGGATGGAAGAGAGAGTTGCTGGTCATACCTCAATCTCAATGGCTGGAGGTTTGCGCCAACATCCATGACCACAAAGCATGCATGGCTCATCTGGGATACAAGAAATGCCTGGACGTATTGAGCACACAATTTTATTTCAAAAACATGGCGAAGTTCCTGCGGAAAATCATCAGCTCATGCGTGGTGTGCCAAACCCGGAACCCTATGGCAAGCACCAAGCTGGGAAAACTGCAAACAATTCCAATACCAGCACGAGCTTTCAGCACGGTGGTGTGCGACACGGTCGGTCCACTAAACCGGACAAGCTCGGGCGGCCACAAATATCTTTTGACAGCATGTTGCGAACTCACATCATTCATCATTGCCAAACCAGTGAAAAATCACACCTCATTGGAGTTCGCGAAGTTTTTACTCTACGACGTCATCCTACGATACGGTTTCATTCGAATCCTTCGGAGCGACAGAGGCACGGAAATGGAAGGGGTGGTCAAAGAGCTACTGAAGCTACTGGAGGTCAAACACTTGAAAGGAAGTGGCTATCGACCGCAGACAACCGGAAAAATTGAGACACAACATCGCAGTCTGGGGCGGATACTTGCCAAGTTGTGCAGTGAGAACCAGAAAGACTGGAACCTGGCTGTACCATTTGCCTGTTTCGCAATGAACGCAGCGAAACATGCAGTGACTGGAGTGAGCCCATATCAAGCGGTTTATGGGGTGCCCTGCTTGTTCCAATTCGACATGGCATACCCAGTGCGCGAGCAACTGGACCCATTCATCATGGATACTGCGGACCGTATTGCGAACATCCAAGCCTTCATCAAGTACAATATAGCGGAAAACAAGCGGTACTCGGAAACACTGGTCAACGAAACGCGAAAGCCGGTGACTCTGAAGGTGGGGGACAAGTGCCTATTATTCTCACCGATGCGAAAAGCGGACCAGACGGCAAAACTGACTCATTTTTTCACGGGACCTTACGAGGTGCTGGAGCAGACCAGTCCCGTGAATTTCCGAATTTCGTACAACCGCCCCGGAGAGACAAAGGGGACAATTATCAATGTGGCGAGGCTGAAGCAGTGGCACGACCGACAAATGTTGGAACAGGAAGTAGCCGAATCTTCAGACCAAGAAAGCGCGGAGATTTCACAAAGAACGGTTACCTTCAATGATCCGGAAGTTTCGGAAGAAACGGTCGAATCGGACCCACAATCACTAATTCGAAAAGAATTGCCAGCGAGCTTAAAACCGAAGGAGGTGGCAAAGTGTACTTTTTGCAACAAGCCAGTCATAGGGCCATGCACAAAAGGTACCATCATCGGCGGAAAGCCAACAATGAAACACGCCAATGAGTTCGACGGTAGGTTCTGTGCAGCGCGTCGGCGGACCGAAGTGGCACAGAACAGTGAATCAACGGAGGAAGAATACTTCATCCCGGACGGACGGAAGGTTACAACAATCAACGAACTTCAGCCTCCGCAGGAACCTGCCACCAAAAGGGCGAGTGTGCCAGTCGTGGGAGAAGAAAGGGAACGTGAAAACAGCCCGGAGATTCCTGTGCAGCAGCCACGCCGAACAACACTTCAAACAACACAACTAACAAACAACACCAGACCAGCAAGGAAACAACGTCGGAAGGTGGAAGTCTCGGAATCGGGGGAAGAGCAAGGAGAAGCGGAACAAGCAGAGGAGGAGTATGCAGTGCGGAAATCAGGGAGGCAAAGGAATCAAACGAAGCGGTATGGATTCACAAATGTGATTAGCAAACTGCCATTATGGTTAGTAACAATGTTGATGATCATCATGATTCCGGAGATCCACGCCATCAAAGCCCAGGGATGCCAGTGTCAGAACAAAAAACTACTCGGATCACTGGATCTCAGCAAGTACACTCAGTGCGAAAAAGTGGCAGACAAACCGTCCCCTCGAAAAGTCACCTACGAAGTTTTCGCAATGAAAAAGGCGTCAGTATTTTTTCCGGCTACACTGTGCAAGGCCACTGTGCAGTCCATCACGGTGACAAAATTTTTTTGGGGAAGCACGGACTCAGTTCCTTCCAGCTCTTTCCGAGACCTGAGCCCCGATGAGTGTCAAAGAATGTATCAATCGCTGAACTGTTTTTCCAATCAAATGCGCAGAGTGCCAGGAACAAATGCGTTTGCTTTTACGGAACAACCAGAAACAGTCAGCAGCTGGTTAACAACCACCACTACGACGAAAATTAACTGTTTCGTAGAACCCACGAAACTCTCCCAACAGGAGGAAGGAGGAGACATCATTGGTATCGCAGGGGCTTTGGGAACAAAGAAAGAAGTGGGACATGCCTCCAAGGGCGGAATGACCTTTATCTGGCAAACAGATGCCAGTGATCAGAAGAAGCCGTGCGACTACGAATCGATTACGAAAAACGATGGTTACCTGTACGATCTGGAGAACAAACGACTCAGAGTGCGAGACCCGGAACGACAGGTTGATTTCATACTGGACGCCCAGCCCGCGGATATTGATTGCAACTTCACAACGAAAGTATGGCACGTGCGGGGCGGATTCACTGACGTACTGCTCAGTTTAGCCGTGGAAAACACGACGGTTATCGAGAACGAACTGTCAGAAGCCCAACGGTACAAACGAAGTGTAGAAGAACGACAAGTGGAGAGACCACAATTCATCGAAATACTTTCACTTTCAGAATTGGCAGTGGAAGCGGCGAGGCGCCAAGCATTACGAGTCGAAGTGGAGGAAATCCAAACAATGCAACCCAATTCGAGGGCGGAAGGCCCGTCCACGCGGCGACGAAGGAGCCGGACAACTACACCTTCAATTTTTATAAGCGAGAAACCACACAGGAACGCAATGGTTGAGTCCGAGAGCGCCACGTTTGAGGCAGAAGCCACGACGGTAGACGCAACCATCGAATCAGAAGGGGAAGGTATTTCAACCATGCCCGAAAGGTCAAGTCCCGCGGACGCAACACTCACAGAAATCGCACAGCTGATAACAGAACGCACGCCAACGGAAGCAGACCTGCTGCAAAACGAACAAGAAGAGAACCGAATCTTGTTTGAGCAGGAAGAGACGAGGCGCAGAGACGATGAAGAACGACTGCGGATCCGATTGGCCGACGAGGAACGTCGACAACAGTTAGTGCTACAGGAACAACGTCGCCGTTCGAATGCAATACTTCAGCAGGAGGTGAACGACTTTGAGCAGCAACGATTACAACAAAATCGCAATTATGCAAATCAACTCCGGAGGGAAGAGCTAACACGGCAGGAGACCGCACGGAGGAGACAGACAAGCACACGACCTGCACCAGTACGTAGACTAAACCCAAATTGGGTGCCGCCAGGAGCGTATGTTCTGCAACAACAAGCGGAAACCATAGACAAACCAAAGCAAAAATTGGGGGTCTCAAACCACACTTCGGAATTCCTCGCGCGTATGACACTCAATGACATCAAAGCAAAATACGCAAGGACAAAAGAGATTCTTATGGAGCTCATGCTGAGTCACCAACAGTACGTAAGCGACCATCAAATCATGATTTCTAATCTTCTAAGCGAAAAGATTCATCAACTGGATTGTCAGGCACGGCAAAATTGGGCGGCCCTAATCAACGTTCTCGCGAAACAGTCAGGTGTTCGCGCAGCTCAACTAATTGGTTTTGACCAGTGTCACAGCTTGGTCGCACATGGAGCAATGGCCCTTATATATCAGTGCGAGGCAGTGAACGTTACGGTCGGAGCAAAACGAACGGAGTGCGGAATGGAACCGACGGTGGGAAATGGATCTCTCAGTCTGGACGGATACACCATAACCCGTAACTTCATTCCATGCTTACATGACGGACATTTTACGCAAATTGGGGAGAAAACATTTGAATACGACAGCCAACGACAAGACTGGAGAGAGGCACGAGAAACGATTCAAGTCTCCCATGATCATCTTGTGGCCACATTCGACATCACGGAAGATCGAACGGCGGAAGGGATCGACAACTTTCACGAGAAAAGCGATAACAACTTCTTAGATTTGTTTGGAGAGCTGTCAGCCGTCATGCAGACGTCTGGTCAATCTTCCTTGTCGGAAGCTCTACGGGGAACAAGCAAGGACGTGGCTCAAAAGAACAATGTACCAGACATTATTGGGGGAATAGAAGAAGTGTTCACTGGATGGAGGACGTCTTTCATTTCAATCGTATTTTTCGTGGGATGCGCGTTGAGCATTCTCATTGTGTGTAAAATTTGTGGACCAAATCGGATACTCGCGGCCATTTGTCCGAAGCGTCGCAAACCAAACAAAAAAGAACCCGACACAAGAGCCATCTACAGCGTTCGAAACGGAGTACCACGGCTCCGGCTGCCAGCGTTGGAGAACGGCGAACGAAGGCACAGCAAACCGGAAGAGGTGCCTCTAACAGATATGGATGTCAAAGATATGGCGACAGAGCATCCATACGGGTTAAACATCATCCCCTGAATTTTGGCGGAACTGAGAAAGGAATCCATCGTTTTGGCGCTAACCACACTAACTCTCTTGGTTCCAGTTGGATCAGCGGAAACGGCGCAAAGTCAAGTATATACACTATCTGTTCAAAGTCAATATAATCACGCAAGTCAGTCATGCACCTGTACCTATGTTTACGCACCGCCCCCATGCGTCCTGAGGGGAGACAACACAGGGATGCCAATTACGAGGAGGACCCGAACGGATGGGGAGGTAGAAGGCACCACAACGCCACTGGTGATTTCTAAGGAATCAATGCTTAACAGCAACAGGATCCCGTGGAAAGCAGTTGTGACTCAATTGGTTGACAGTCTGGAAAAAGTGCGACGGAAGCAGACGAGAAGCATTGTAAAAGAATGGCGAACTGGTTCTACAGCGCAACGCGACTTCGACACAAACCTGGAGGAAGAGATACTGCCCTTCAGAGAGCTAATAAGTGGATGGTTCGACCGACTCAAGAGCAAAAGACCGTCAAACCAGCGGATAAACCGGTTAAAATTGCTACATAACAAAACGGTGGTGACAAGTCAGCAATTACGGAAAATACCACGCCCCCTGGAAGTTTTAAAGCACTTCGAGACATTGGGACAGCTATATATATTCGCATTGTTCGAGCAAATATGCTCATTCGATTTTCACCGCGCACCAGCTGAAGTTCTTCCCCTTTGCACGGAATATTATTTTTCTTCCTGGCCTTTTCAAGTTATTCCCGATTTCCACTGCAACTACTCCCCTTCTCCCGAAAGTTAGTCCTGACCGGAATAGACTGTCGAGCAACGCTGCATGTTTTGAAGAAAGATGAAAGCACCAAAATCACCGTTTCACTGGACTTCGAAGAAGTTCTGGACGCGATACGGCCGCAGCGAATGTGGGAACTCAAGCTCACGTCGCGAAGGGAACTCAACATTGAAAGCGGCGATCATGGTTTATTTGTTCGCTACGTCAATCCAAGGGATTTGCGCCAGGATGGAGAATGGGCGATTCATCCCTCGCGACGAGGACCCAACAGTAGCCGTCACCAGGGGTAGGGTGATAGAATTCCGGAGTGTGGGAGAGATTACGCCAACCCGGACAACGCCGGAACTGGAAATACTCAACGTCCGACGGGTAACGAAACAGCCTCCATCACAATTGTCAACTCAAACACACATGGGAACAGCCCATGGGATGTTTACGCTCGCAAATAATCAGGTAAGCTTGACAAAGCGTCCGGACGAATCGGGACCTGGACAGACGTCACTAAGTCCCGGCGACGCCTTGTGGATTTTCTCAAATTCGGAGCGGTTCCGTTCAATGATGAAGGACACACGAAACAAACCAGCATTGGAACGCGCCTTACAAAATTACCGACCATTCAACACTGAGAGCACACGACCGAATAGACCGGAACGTTTTGAAATACAACAACTTGCAACCATTACGACTGCAATTCCTCCCGGAATCATGGATACGCAGAGGATGCCATACTCTTTTGAGGAAATGCACCTCCTGCGACGCCCGTCACCGAACGCAATTTTTGACAGCGTGTTTACCGTGGCGCGAAATTTGATCAAGAAGACGTACCAAAACTACTGCTCAACGCCAGCTTTAGTCAACGGTCCTATCCTCATGCTTAAGTGCATCGAGTACTATTTGATGGCTGACCCAAGCAGTATCGCAAAACTAGATGAATTTGGCCTCTCTCTAGATGTACACCCGCGTTTTCACTCACCGGAATTCCCACAACCGTCAGTGACCGACGTCGAGATGGATATAGCCTTCCGAAGACGGCATGCGCAAACGGTGGACGAACGGAACGCGATGACGGCATCACCGGAGGACCTGGCTGAGTACGACATCGAAGACGAGACCAGTACGGCTTCTAACAATGCAAGTGTCCGCTAGACGGAAAAGAAAAGAACATCAAATCAATTAACCGTATCTACTCAACATTTAATCACCAAAATATTTGCATCCTACCCAATTTTACGCGTCGGCGATCATGGAAGATGCAGACACTCCAGAGCCTTGGAGAACTAATCAACTAACCCAGAAAGGACCACAGAGGTTGCCAATCATCACCCTGCGATGGAGCTGTATCCATCAGCAGTTGGAGGACAGTCACTTGCACAGAGACTAGAGGATGTTCAATTGCACGTGCTAATAACGCCCATCCACCGCACCTTTGTCGAACCGGAGTGACTCGGGTTGTAGGTTTCGCTTGGGCGGGTTCACGACAGGGATCTAGCAACATAGTCTACAGCACACGAATGATTGGGCAACGTTTGGACACCGACTAGGAAAGAGAGTCGCCCCCAGCAAGACATCTGGAGTGTGGCAGAAAAAAAGAAAAAAACACCGAATGAAGAAGACGTTTTTTTTGCACGCGGGTTTTTATCTCCCTTCGGATACGGATTTTCCACTTCAGCGTAACAAGTACTCAAAGAAAATACTTCACAATTAATCGCGCGTCAGCACTTTGAGTCACGCAGCGTGGAACTCTTGAGAAGATGGGACACTTCAGCGCGTGGGAAAAAGTGTCTACGCTGCACAATTTTGTTGGAAATAAAACACTTCAGCTCTTACGCGGCTGGACTACAGTGTTACGTACTACGGTGTGCGAGATTCAAGTGCGGTTATGCGAAGCGCGCGAACGCGGCGGGGACCCAACACAACATTCACTTCAACACTTCAAAATCAGCAAACCTGATGATTATTGTGCCCAAAAACTTGAACGGACTTCAGGCGACAAAACACATAAATAGACGAGCAGTCGCCGATGTTTTGCACCAGGCAAGCTTCAGTTTTTTTTTCACTCCAAACGCCGAGGCCCTCCCAATACCATACATTTCTACGGTCGTTTCGAGAGCATCATACCTTTTAACACTGACATCGAGGTCATGGATGGACAACAGGATACCAAGTTTCAAACGGACAGTCTGGCAACAACAGTTCCGGAGGCGAACAACGGCGACGCGATGGCAGCAGCCACTGAGGTACCAGCTCCAATTCCAAAAGGGGTAAGCGAAACCGCATTTAACATTCATCAACGAACGTGTGCGGGCCATCCAAATTGTGTCGAAGCTGTGTTCCGCAATCCAATCCGACTCCAAGTTTTGGAGGGCGTGACGCCAGCTCCGTGGGTCTCAGGAACTCACTCGTTGTGTCTTAGCGCCGGATTGGTAACGGAAGGGCAGGTGGCGCGTTTCCGGGACCGAATCCAGCGACTCCTACCGGCGGGATACACCATGGACGAGGACGCGTTTGCTCTTCTTTACCGAGCAACGCGAGCGGCGTTCAGCAATTTAATCCCACCAGCTCGTCAAGCTCAGTTCAACTTGGTCATCGAGCGCACCCACACTGCACCTCCGTCTCTGGACACCGACTCCGCGGGTACTACCGGTGGACCAATCCGATTACCGTGCCGACGCAGTCGGAAGGATCCTACATCACCGCCCCAGAAAAGACCACAGTAAGCAAGCACGCGAGGACGGTGATTTTCCGGCGGAGGGCAGTTGTTGGACCACGCCCAACAAGTCCTCATATCCAATCATCACAGCTATTTGACTCGATAATACCTTACTTACTTAGTAACTCTATCTACCCTATTAACCCTGTTCTGCTGCCACAGCTAATTACTTGATGTGTGTGCTATTTACTATCAATTCTATAGTTAACACTTTACTATATAAGCAGATGTTTTACTAGTTATAAGCAGCAGTTTTACTTCTTCTTTCCTTTCTTCCAGTTTTCTTCTCTACCTATTCCTACATTCAGTCTAATAAACTTGTTACCTACCAAACTTCCTGTTGGTAGACCTAACACAGTATTGAATTTGGTTTGATACAAATTTTACATTTAAACAACGACAGAGTTAAACATCTAGACATTAAAACATTAAGGCAAACAAAAATGTGCATCGTTGAATTTTCACTGTTAGGCCCTGCTACAATCAGCGACAAGATTGAGTACACTGGAGGGTTCGGGGCATGGGCAAAAGGGCGGACAAAGGGAGGTTTTCATACAATCGAAAAATCAACCACCTGACCTGCAGCGGTTGCTTGACTACTGAGCATGAAAATATTTCTTTGCTGGACACTAACTCATTCAAAATTCAACTTGGAAGCGATTGGCATTAATAAACTATTTTTTGGAAATAAGGGGGTGGAGCCAGATGAATGTTTGCAAAGAAGACTGGAAATGAGAACAAAGCTTTAAAAAAAGACCAGAACCCTGCCCCCCCATCCCCAAACTCATTAACAGATGCTGCGCAATTCTAAATGGAATTTTGGACTGGCTAGTGTCCAGAAAAGTATATTTTAATATAAAAGAAAGGTCCCACTACTCGGAATTGTTAAGTGGCAAGAATAATGTCTGCGACCGTATTCCAGTAATGAGAATGACATCATTTGATCCACAAATTATAATGAGAATGGATCCAATTAAATTGAACTTCTGGATCAAATGAATAGGAAAAAAAATTGAGAAATTTAGTCTCGTGTACGTGCTTATTTTTTACAGGCTGTAACTGTATTGCAAGTATTTTTAATTTATTCTTTTGAGCTCCTTGCCCCCTCGCCGCTAGTCGTGAAAACGACGACGAGCGGACAGTTCTATGTCGGAATTATTTGCATAGCCGGCCATGGAAAATGTCACGTTTTAGTACACCCTAAAAACATTACTATCTAGCTTCTTTTGCCGATCCTTACGATCGAGTGATATTCCAGAAATGACACATAGCTCCGCTCCCTGACATATAAACACGATTCTGGTAGTGCCAAACAATTTGAAATTAATTTTTGAGGAGAGCTATGTCCAAATTCTTTAAATTTAACTATTTCCCAAAATTTGAAGATTTTACAGTCGGAATCATGGATATTATTAAAATTTGTTAAAATAAATTATTCTGCAAAAATGAAGTTTTTACTGTCAAAATTTAGGGAAAATGAAATCTTTCAGTGTTTTCCCAACTTTGAAATTCTGCCGAAAAAAAGTTTTCATATCCTGACCGACAAAATTGATTTCGAAAATCATCATAATTACAGCTCTATTAAAAAAGGAACTTCGGCCAGAGTTTTTCCGGCTGAGCAGCCTTAAGTCACTATCCAGCCGGTTATTCTCCGGCTGAGCAGCCTTAAGTCCCTACCCAGCCGGATAGAGATAACGCATTGGGTTAAGCGTTGATTGATTGATTTTTTCAGACCAAAAGGACTTTGACAACTTTGCCCATGATTTTTTTCATCTTATTTGATTCCCCACGGCTTAAATATAAACAATTCTTCATAGACCTAAAATTTCCCTGCGTAGAGTGCAGCAAAAGAGCTTTTATTTAAACCAAATAAGCCCTGGGAGCACAATGAGGGATAAAGGAAAAGGGTCCTGATCTTCCGCGACAGATACTTTCATTTTC
This sequence comes from Hypsibius dujardini, assembly GCA_001579985.1. Taxonomy (NCBI): domain Eukaryota; kingdom Metazoa; phylum Tardigrada; class Eutardigrada; order Parachela; family Hypsibiidae; genus Hypsibius; species Hypsibius dujardini. The sequence goes on along the minus strand of LRSR01012222.1, from coordinate 33,883 downwards.
CGGTTACCATAACTCCTTCCGATTGATTGGAAAGATGCGAAAGATGAACCTCTCTGGCTGCTCATGTTGTTGAGTCTAGGATTTCTCCCCAACAAAAAATTATTAACATAGCTCAAGTTGCTTACAGAATGAAAGTAGGGATGACAAAAAACTAAAATTAGTCAACTATAAGTTTGCTTAGTCAAATAAGCATTTGTTGTTATTATGAATGCTTTAGTTTTCAGTTTAGTCAAGTTTCAATGTTAAGTATATAGTTTTGCTTAGTTTTTTTTAGTTGACTAAAAACTACATGGTGGAAACTTACTTTTGAGACTAAGTTCTATCAACTCACACTTCCCTCAAATCGAAAAACAGCAGAAACTTAAAACGCCAAAAGCTAAATATTTTAGTGCCCTATACGGAAATAAAAACAATTCTTCAATCTAACAAACATTCGTGTGCCCACACGCCAAACTTGCCGATGACCAAAAAACAGCGATATCCTGGATGCTATTTCTGCCTAAATGAGACGCGCTATTTCTTTCACAACTTTTTCAGTTTTGGTTATTTTGCAATACAATAAATTGTGTTAATTAGCCCCTTTAAGCAGCCAAGCCAAAATGGTAGAGTTTTTTAATTTCATCAAACTAAGAATCAGAGAAATGTTGAAGATGGCGCCAGGGGAAGTTCTTATCCCAAAAAATTTCCTCAGCGCGTCCGCCGCGAGATCCTATTTTTCTCTTTGATCCGCGAGGGCCGTCAAAAAGTAACATTGTGAACACAAAACATATTTTGATTTAAAAAATGCCTTTTGGGCGCTGTATTTGGTATTTTGTTGAAAATCGGTTTTAAAAACAACGCGGGAGGTTCAGCCATTACGGTAAATGAAAGAAAACCTCCTCATTCTCAGGAGGGTTTGGGAAAACTGGTGGATATTTTTCTGACAAGGATTCGATGAAAATGTGATCTAGATAATCGATTAGCCAAAGAATTTTCAAAGTTCGTTTACATTTGAGCACCTTTGAGAAACGATGAGAAGCTTTGATCTGTTCGACTTTTGATAACTGGTGCGGATTCACAGGGAGAAAACGTCGATTTGGTGCTTCCCGGAGAAAATGGAAAAACGTGAATAAACCCAAATTAATGCAGATTTTTTATAATAAAACTAAAGAGGAGAAAGTTCTCTGTCGAATAAGTGGTAACCTACTTTGCCCCTGCTAGAGGGGACGGAGCAGCATGTCAGTGAAGTTAGTCTCAAAAGTAAGTTTACACGCGGTAAAGCCGAGACGTTTGTAGCTGAAAGTTTAAGTTCAATTTTGGTTAAGCTTTGCCATCCCTAGAAAGAAACAAAATATTTCGATAGCTGAACTTTTCATTATGTCCAAAAGCCAACTGCAAAACGTGCCGTCATCTTTTAATGGTTATTATTGACATTTCCACGGCAGCACACCAAAAATGAATTTTCTTATTGGAGAGTGTTACAACTGTTCCTCCGCTTCAGTTTCTCCATCCGCATCGTCGGTGGTGGTCTAATCCTGCTGCTGCAAACAGTCAAAAATCTGTCGGTCTAACTCCTCCAGGCGACTGTCCACTTCGTCGGTCTCCTCCAGGAGCATGTACGACGTGCCGGTGTCGGTGGTAGACAGAATTTCATCCAGTCGTGCATAAAGCTCCGAGAAGGTCGGTCGACACTCCGGCTTCAGGCACCAGCAGGACTGCATCAAACTAACACTGCGACAAAAATGCAACGCAATTCAGCACTCGCGAACTACAATTCCAGCGTCAAAATCATTGACACCTACATTGCGTTTGGCGCATGGGCGGGCTGGGCAAGCTGATGACCCTCCAAGAGCCATTCAGCAAAGGCCACAGCTGAGAATTTGGCAACATCCGGACTGTCAAAGGGCACAAGGCTAAGGCTGAATATCTCCCAAAGAAGAACGCCGAAAGACCAGACATCCGATTTCTCCGAGAATTCTCTGCTTAAAATCGCATCGGGCGGCATCCATAAAATCGGAAGGGCGATCTGCAAATGAGATCCATAAAAAGAGAAATTTGTTTAGCGTTCTTACCGGGTGGCGGGTGGGCACTGGGGCAACTGCTCCTGCCGATTTAATTCTAGATGTAGCGGGGGAGGGGGCAATTTTATTTTATTAAATTCGGAACTCGCGGAAGATGAAAAACGGACCAAAATTCATAATTAGCCCATGCAACGGGACGCAACTTAATTTATTTAAATTTTAAATTAACAAAAGAATTTTTATTTCACTCGTAAGCCAGGGGTCGTCAAGATGGCATTTTCTTTTCAGAACCAACCCTAAATTCTGTCCTGTCGTTTCTAATTTACAGCCTACAATAACGTGGGAGAAAAAGCAAAACGTTCTTATCGAATGGCATCATGTCAGAAGCAAGTGTGTAGGGGTCTGAGTTTCCATGTTCAGGGTTCAATTCCAAATGCGATGCTGTCTTTCATATGTCCCTTCCGTTTTCGCACCGACAGATGACTGTCATGTCAGGTGACACAACTCACCCCAATCAAATCAATTCAGTTAACTAAATGCTCAGTTCCCAGGCGCGTCGAGATGGAACCACATAGGGTCCGGGGACACGCCAGAGAGATCTCCGTACTCCATACATTAAATTGATCATTTTTTAATTTGTAGTAGTCGGGTTGGCTCTGAATTTAGTGATACCTGATACCGAGGTAAACAGGTTTGTAAGAACATTTTTAATTATCAGTGGGCCGATGACCAACAGGTCGTAAACTAGCAGGAACGATCAGCGGAATTATGGGCAGCGTGAGTTTTGAAAGAAGTAATCTTTTGACAGTGTTTGACTTAACCCCCCCCCCCACACCTAAGGAGTCCTAGTTCCGACCTGCAGCAACCTTAAGCGAACCTCAACCATGAAGAATTCCTTCAAAATATGCACCACTCTGCTGGACTTACGAAAACATTAGACACGGTGTAAGTGTCTCCGCCGTGTCTTGCCAATCCAAAATCGGAAATCTTCATAATTCGTCCGTCGGTGACCAAAATGTTTCGGGCTGCCAAGTCGCGGTGGATGATAAAGCGGGAACTGAGGTATGCCATGCCGCGACTGATTTGATGTGCGAACTTGATCAACTCCTCCGTGGACACCATGTGATGGGCCACGTTTTCGGTTTCCGATTCCCAACCGCGAGTGTCGCAGAGCTGGAGCCACTGCTTCTCCATGGCGTGGTAATCAACTGGCGCACAGTTGTTGGACTCATTAAGATGCGAATAGAAACTCGATCGACGGTCCTTAAGGAAGGATACAAGAGAACCGTTCGAGCAATACTCCAGGAGAATATAGGGCCGACCTGCAGCACAGAACAAGGTACAACGTGTTGAGGAAAAATGGAATGTTATTAGAGAATCTCGACCCATCCGTGTTACTTTTTGGACCCCCCAGTAAATCAGACCCGGTGGGCCAAAACAACTGTTACGCTTCAATCGATCAATCAAGCGCTTGTTTCTCCCCAAATCGCTGAGCGAAAATTTTCGGAGCTGTAAAAATATCAATCAGTCGAGCAATATCAATATAAAACTTTATTACATTTACAAATCTGATTCCATCTCTTCACCGTCACCAGATCCTTCAAACTCTTCCTCGGCAAAAAAGCTCATTTCTCAAAAATCTTAATTTTCATCATCACCGACAACTTCATCACCGATTTCACCGCTGATTTGATGTTTATCAATTATTTCGGCTTTCACGAAATACTTCCGAACAGTATCAAAATCAACTACTTCCCAAGCCGCAGTAATCATGTTGATAAAGTCCTGCCGGCCAGGTTTTTTTAGGTATCCTCCTTTCGTTTGAGCGTTGTTGTCGAGGCGCCACTTGTGATACTCCGCCTTGTACCAAGAAAAGGACAAAGTCTAGTCAATCCATCAATTGGTATGCCTCCTAAATAAACCAAGTCTTGCATTCTGGTCTGATTGATCCGTTGAATAACTGATTTGCCACCAATCAATAAAGCTATTGTTAATACGAAGCAATCGATGAAAATACTGCCGATCAATAAATCAAACACACGTTTACTCACTTTAACCAGTCCTCCAGAATACGAAGCGGAATTCCGTTCTGGCTGGAAAATTTCTTCTGCGACAAATTTTAACGGCGGAAGCAATCAAGGGTCCTTTCTCTTTCTTCTTCGGTGAAGCGATTACGACGGCCAATTTTTTTTAAATAAAATTTAAAGAAAACGCAAAAAAAGGGGAAAGAATCAATGAATCGACCGCAGAAAGGAAGGATGAAAACTGTAACTGTGAACTGCTCACGCAATCAATCAATCGACACGTGCGATCTTGTGGTTCGCACATCTTTGCAATCAATCAAAACGGTCGCTTTTTACTGTGTGATGACGTAGGCACCACTGTTGGGTCGAGATTCTACAGTACATGCAAGATATATGATTACGGTACCGTGGCAAACAATTCCTAGGATATTGACATCGTCTCCACTTCCCCCGCGAATTGGAGTTTCTGTCCTTCAGCGGAGCCTGTCAACATTTTGGCCGCGACGGTGACTGGGCTCTTGGAGACGGTGGGAAGGTCGTGCGCAACTCCTTTGTAAACTATCCCGAATTTCCCCTTTCCCAGAATTACATCATCTGCCAAATTCAAAACATCACAACATTACTTTTATCAAATGCACTGGAGGGAAGCAGGGGGGGGGGGAACTTTCCCTACCAAGTTTATTGGAGGGGTTGGGTTGAGTGGGGGAACTTTTAACTTCGCTAAAGCAAACTGGAAGACATTTTTGGTTGCCCTCCTCCCCCTGCGCAAATGGGGAGGTGGCTAATTTGTTTTATTTTAAAACAAGATTCCCCATTTCAAAACCTACCCTCCCCCGCAAGAAGTTCGTTATGCCTCCGATCGTATCATGACGATATATGGCGCTGCTCTTACCTAGCTCAAGATTGTCCATTGGAACGTTAAATAGAGCAACATACTCGGAGCAAACGGCTTTGAGTTCGTTATTGTCTCCCCCGAGGTCTGCCAAATCGAGAGTGTAAGCGTTGGCAACACCCCTGTTATTTTTATACATCCATCCTTTGCGTCGGGCTTGAAGTTGCCGTCGTCCGTAAAACCACATCAGCAGGCCTATGATCAACAGGACAATGACGGCACATCCAACTCCAACACCGACAGAGGCTGTTGGGGAGCCGGTGAGGGGACGATTCTCTGTTTCCGTCAGCGCCACGGTCCCACCCGAACAGGGATAGGTGAAGGCGTGGGCTGTCCACAAGCACGCACCGGCTTTGAACAGACACATCCGACAATCGCTACGCAGACGGAGATTCGCGCCAGTCGCAGTGTCGTTGAATAAGCGCCAGATGTCGTTGAAGCTGTACAGCATAAACGTCTTGTCGCGATAACTCCGAATCAAATTGCCGAATCGGTCGAGGCTGAATCCGCCCACGTACGCGTCTTGACTCCATTCGAGGTTGTCGGTGAAACCGACTCCGTGACGCACCGAAAATATGGCAGCATCATCGCAGATACGAGACAGCATCAGGTTGCCGTTTAGACGAACGGTTAGCTGGCAGGTACCTTAGCTGGCAATTTCAGCTCTTGAGGGGTCTATTCACACAAAGATGGGCAAAGTACTGAGATAGGGGATCGATGCGAAAGAATCAATTTGGTTTTCTTCCAGGACGTTTAACGCCTAAAATATTTAAAATTTATGACTTGTCTTCCCCGGAAGTGAAACGGGGGGAGTTGCACCTAACAAATTAATTCGAGGGGTTGTGGGGGGCACTTCAACTTTTCTAAAATTCGGGAATTGAGGGCACTCTTTCTCCAGCAAAGTAGGAAAATATTGTAAATGTACCCCCCATAAACTAAAGCTACAAGTCCCCTCTCATCATATTTTTGTCTTCTCCCGTTCCCTTTCGTTTGATGTTGACCAACGTCCACTAACTCGATTAGACGAGGATTGATTTTTTTTGAAAAATCCAAACGCCCACTTCTAACTTCCCTCTCAGGGTTATAGCTAAACCATTAAGTCGATCAAGGTTCAAATGCCAGTTTTTACATTAAGATTGAAACACAACTGGGTATCCCAGAATGGTCTTATTTGCTGTGATGGTGCAAAGGGGCCTTGGTCAACACTCGTAAAGACAGCAGGGACAAAAAAGGGCGAAGAGATGGGGAACTTGTAGCCTGAGCCCCCCAAGTGTTTACCCATTTGTGAGTGGCTCGATTCCCCAAGAGTTTGAGTAAGCCCCTGTTACTTACTCCGCCTTCCACTTCCTGATACGCTTTTGTTGGGGTCGTTATAGGCAATGGGCAAGGATAAGTAACAGCATGCGCAGTCCATAAGCAGGATCCATTGTCGAAAACGCACATACGGCAGTCATCGTTCATACGGAGGTCGATGTCTGCAGAGCCGTTAAACAGAGACGATATTTTTCTAAAGGTGTGTCTCACAGAATCGTCATATGTGACAGCGAGGTCGCCGTCATCGGTTAAGTCAAAACTGTAGACGGACGCTTTCTCATCCCATCCGAGGTTTTCACTGAAGCCAGCCCCATGGCGAATGGAAAAGACTACCGTATCGTCACAGGAACGGACGAGCACCAGCTTGCCATCCGCCTGGGCAGAAAGTGAGCATGATCCCTTTTGAGTATTGGACGTGAAAAAATCACCGCGATTGAGACTGTCCCCGGGATTTAGTATGACTAATTAACAAGGACAGATGCATGAGAGCGAGAGCAAGAGAGAGGGAGAGAAACAGTACTGTACTCATGTTCCTAGGTCAAGAGGAGAAGGGAACATGTTTATGATCGAAATGGAACCGGCTCGGTAGGCCCTTGACGTGGCACCCAGCCCCAAATGACCACATAGTCTAAAGAGATGTTATAGGCATGAATCATCTATCTATCGTGTGTTCTTTCGCGTGCACGCAGTTAGCCCGTAAGATGTCACCGCAATCGACAAAATCTTTGAAAGCTACTCAAGTTGTTTGAAATCTGAAAACTGATTCGTCGCTTGTAAAGGCCTTACCGACAATGTCTTCTGGCGATCAGAATCGAAGATCAAAACCGGGAAACAAAGGGTCGCAAAAAAAATTAAAATGATAAATGTTTTTGGTCCCTTCTCAAATTGTCCAGATAGCAAAAGTTGGAACTTCTTATGAGATCCAGTGCTGAGCCCACCAAGATACACTATGGGTGCAAACTGCATTATGGCCTAGCCGTTCATTGCGGGTGCTGGACAGACCACACCATGACTACTCTGTATACCATTTAAACTTCTCTCAGACTGTAATCATCAGGGGCTACGTGCAGGGTCTTAACCATACCCATACCCATACTGTACTGTACCTCTTTGCTCGAGTTGTTTTTGCACCCACGCGTCCAGGCCGTTCTTAAACTTCGCCAGTTCATGTATTGTTGACATGGGCGAACACGAAACAGCGCCTGAATATTCTAAATTCTAACTCAATCAAGTCGTGCTTTCATGTTTTCAAATAATCGAAATCAAACATAATTTAATGGATGACTGGTATATAATATTTTCTTGACCCGACTGAGCCCAAATGTAATGGTGAGTGGGCTGGGTGGATTGATAAATGGGCTGGGCGACAGGGTGGGAAAATAAATTAAGCAAAGCTATATTTGAATTTCGATCAGTAAACATGTCCCCGCTCCTCTTAGCATCATCGTACCTGTTCCATTTTGAAAAGCGGGCGAGGGTGCCGGTTCGCAAAGCCCGAACCCCCCGGACTCCCATAAACACTCCCCTTGGGTGTAAATACAGAGTGAACCCTTATCCTCCAAACGTAGTTTTGCTCCACGAAACAGCGGCTGGAATGTGCCGGAGCTCCAAACGAGAAGACCCTCCCCATTGTAGATGGCCAAGTTACCGTTCTCCTGCATGACCACCGACCGCGGGTTGCTATCGGTGCCGGACGTTGCGCTTGACCAGATGGATTTGTTGTCGCACTGACGATAAATGGTCAAATTCCCAGTCCGCTCCATTTTTAGCTGCACACTCCGACCGGGAGACCACAGCGATTGACCTACAGACAAGGCTTCGCCCGACTCCAACACCTAAAGTAAGAACTGACCAGTGAGTATATCGTGACTAGGTTAAAGTCTCGGAAAAATTTGGCAGAGGCTTCCCTTGCCAGGCAAAAACATTTGTATCTAATCAATTTGTTAGTTTTTAATTATTCATAAAATAATTGAATGTTCAACAATATTGTTAGTAGTAGATCCTACTAGTAGTAATATACATAGTATAGATTGCTTAAGTAGTGAATCAACTACTTGAAAAAATAATAGCAACAGGCAGGTGCTTGATTTTTTATTGACACGAAGCAAAACTGTGAATCAATTGTATTAAATAATTTAACGTATACTGTATATATAGTTGTCTGAATTCGGCCTGCTAGATGCATAGAGACCTGACAGGTTAAATTTCGGGGTTTGCGAACAGAATTAGCTGTTGCGCAAAATGCAGCGATCTCGCACGGGCACGTAACAAGGCACGGGCCCGGATACTTGGTGCCGTAGCGCCAAAGCTTGCCTGTACTCTACCTATGTTTATAAGTAAATTCGTCTAGCCATCCGTGAAAGTATATTATTCGATAGCAGCCGATAGCCTGGGATTGTGGTATCTAGGTATGACTGCACCCAAGTAAATACTTTCGTAGGTGCAGAGACTCGCCTGGTACACCGTCAGATAGCAGCTGGTACCATGACACCGTAACACCTAGTCATGTCCGCACCTCAGTACATAAATACTTAGGTACAGCCATGTCAATTTAAAGGTCACTTCTAGAATGTCACGTCAAACTTTCCGGTCTATCCTGATACTGACTCATACGGCAATGTTAATGGCCTAAGACCATGACTGACCATGAGCCTAAAAACATCAATCAAAAAGTTCAAGTAAAATCAATGGCTAAGCCGTACTTACCTCTTGCGGGAGCAAATCTGATGACTTTCCATGTGTGAATTGCCGGCTTTGCGCGAGTTTGAGTAGTTTGTCATCATTGGCTGTAAGCCGGGCTTCTCCGTCAGAATTATTAGCGGAACAAGCGTAGGTTCGTCCACTAGAAGTCCATAGGCAGATACCGTTCTTATATACGCACAGGATGCAGTCATCGCTGAGGCGAAGGTTTGCGCCATCTGGTGCAACCCACATGGTTTTCGTTCTCATGCTGTGAAGCATCGCAGTTGCCCCATCTTCTGCATATATCATCAGACCACCATTCATATCGATCCCCAGGCCGTGTACGATTGTGCGTTTGTTCAGCAGATTGCTTTCGTTCTTCACGGAATAAATTTTTTTGCCATCACACGTGCGAGTAAGTACCAGATTTCCGTCCGATTGCGCAGATAAACGGCAAGTCTTCTGCCGCGAGTAGGCCGTGTCGTTCCGCTGCAAACGTTCGCCGGCCACAGTATGACTAAAGACAAAGAACGATTACATACCTGTCGCCGCCGCCTTTATCGTTTTCAAAGCTTTGAGGGCCGAAACACAATGTTATTCACAATATGCATCACAATTCGTATGTACTGGGTTCGGCAATGATTTCTGGACTGGGTCTCCGAGGCTCTAACCCGGCTTGTGTGCACGTGATTGCGAAAATTCTTTTGAAAGAGCAATCAATCAATCGGCCGTAGGAATTAATTTGAGATGTTTGTTTGATTTGATTCATTTCCGCAAATTTTGCCAGATAAGCTGATGTCACAATTGTCACACAAATGTGGAAAGTATCCCGTTAAAACCATTCATTTTAAGGCACTGCGGCAACCAATATGCTATGAACTTCCAAACGTAAATTCTCATCTGAAGGTACGAAGTAGGATGGCTACTCTAAAAAAATGAAGTGTTTTTTGAAAGCTACAACAGTAAGGTTATTCAAAGCTCACTTATTTGGAAGCGTTTATTACGCTATTTCAAATTCGCTAAGCTCCCCGGTTATCTGTTCGCTAATTGTGTGCAAATGTCTTTTGAGTGGTCCATGTGAGCTGTGATTAGCGAAGGAGACACAACCACAGACGAGCCAGCGGGAAAGTCCTCGTATTCCATTTCCTTCTAAATCTCGCCGTGGTCCCAGGAAGTTTTTTGTTTGTGAGATTTCAGAATTGGAAATACAGCATGATTTTAATTTCCTTAATTTTGTTTTCACTAACAAGAAAATGTCGATTTTCAAAAATGTATAACATTTATTTTTTTGACATTGTTTCACCTAAAATGCAATGTGGAACAATTGGAATCTGCGAACTGTTTGTTTGAAATGAAAGGGACGAAACTATAGTGTGTTGTCAGAAAGCAGGGGCTCAGTCTAGATTCATGCAAGGCGGAACCAGGACCCCTCATGACAGGGCCAAGGGTGGATAAGATCCATGTTTTGCTAAACATTAAGAACCCACAATTCGGAGATTTTGTTTCGGATCATGTTGAAACTTGTGGGGATGTGGGGTTTGTCGCGGCAGTAAAGATGTGTCTATCTGTGCGGTGTCGGGCTGGATGATCAGGGTCCGACTCCCGCTTCTTTCCTTTTCCGACCGCCTGACTAATGCTGGACGGCGGTCAGCTAGCTTATCTTTGCCATCTTTATGGCTTTGACTTCTCCACATCTGCTCGTCTTCGACAAGCAGATGTGTGAAGTCTGGACAGTCAGTCGTGTCTCTTCCTCTTTTTTCCTCACCTTGAACCTAATAAAAACCCCTGTCTGCACACGGCTTCCATCTTGAAACCGCTACGCTACATGGTATGATTTTCAAGAGCCCCCTGGGATTTCAAAACATTTTCGAAAACTTCTTAAACTGTTATCAGATAAAAAGATCAATCACGACAAATATCAGACCTTACCTTTAGAGCCATCAAATTGTTTGGAGAAAAAAGGATCACACAGACCATAACCGCCGGAAGTCCACAGGCAGCGGGATCCGTTCTTTGCAATGCAAAGGGTCCCGTCGTTGTTGACCCGCAAATCTGCACCAGCAAATTCCCTTCCAGCTGTACCCGAGTCCCAAACCAAAACTTTCTTTGAATTGTAGATGGCCAGATTTCCGTCCTCCTGCATGGTTACAGCGGCTGGGTGATCGGTGTCGTCGTTGTCGGTGAACGTAAACCATATGAACTCAGCATCGCACTGTCGAGTGAGTACCAGATCTCCTTGCCGACTCATCGTCAGTTTCACATTCAGCTGAGGCGAAAAGATTTCCTCCCCAGTCCGCAAGCTCTGTCCGGACTTCAACATCTGTGGAGCGATTGATACATGGAAGCCATTTCAAGGATAACAGTATTACTGTTAGTCAGCAGAGGCGCGTTTTGATCATTACTGATCAATCTTTTGCAACCCATGAAACTCCCTTAACTTGAATGTTTGTCAGTGTTATTGGCGGAACTCTGAGATTTTTTGAGAACAAATTTCATTTTCTTCATTTCCACTGGAAAAACTGCATTTTGGATAGTTTGTTTTCAGGATTTTGGATCCTGCTCCTCTCGATATTGATTGTGGAATGGATTGGACATCAGAATTTTTATAGAATTTCGGAGACGAACCTACAGTATGAGTCATTCTCTCACTTTCATTGATCTGAAGTCGCCGATCTTTATTGAACTTTCCCATCCTTAGCACCTTCCCCTAACATACCAAAAATATTTCACTGATGCCGATAGATTCTAAATTGAATTTGGAGAGGGACAGTGCCAAAAATCTTACAATCAACCCTTTTCCAAAAACCGACGTTTCTACAGTGAATAAAAATGAGAAAAAGATGAAATCTTAAACTGTTTCGTGATTTTGAAATTCTTCCCAGAATAGTTTGCAGAGTTCCGCCGATGAAATACATTTCATACATCATCCAAAGCTAATTTATTAACATAATTATGTCGCGCCTAGCTATATGATTGAGTAACTATTATCATTAGTGGTCCATTATGTCTTAATCGTCGTCTTCCATTAGCTACTTTCTTTGTTTTTCCATTTACCTTTGGCCACCTTCTTTATCCCTTGTCTCTTGTCTTCTGTACTATATAATCTGTTGGTGTAGTGTAAGTTAGGCAGTACAACCAGTAATAACATCTTTTCCGATTGTGCTCGCTACATTTGGAGGCCAGTACCGAGAGTCTTACTTTTTTTTCGGTCTCGGACATTTTTTTTCCGGCGTAAATAGTTTACGCCCGTGGGTTTTTTAAGAGTTTCCTCTGACCGAGTCGGGTCAGTAGTGTGAAAAGGTCTGCCACCAGGAAGAGGTTGTCTGGTGTGGTCGCTCCCGCTAGAAGCCCCGGAGGAGTCAAGCTGCTCTCCGTCTCCGCAGAGACACTTACACGAACTGGAAAAGCGTCGGGAAATCGGTGGACGTTGGTCAAGGTTTCGACAGGTAGGCGCTTCGTGTGAAGGAGGTCTGGCGTGAGAATTTAATCGCATTTAATCGTATTTAATCTCATTTATTCGCATTTTATCTCATTTACTCATATCTACCTTATTATTTAAACGCATTTAATCGTATTATATGCATACAATATCACAATTACTCGTATTAATCCGTTACAATCGATCGTTTTGGGTAGAAAAAATCATCTTGATTTTGTTTTTCACTTTTCGGGCTGGTTTTTTGTCTCCTGCTCATTTTTTGTGGTGAAAAATTGTTTTGTCGATTTTCGGTTTTTTCATTTTTGGCGTGTTTTTTTTTTTCGGTAAAAGTCTGCCTACCGAAGTTGGGTGACTGACCTACCGAAGTCGTTTTCATTGTGGCTGACAATTCGATAGCTCAAAATACCAGGTCGCGGACCGATTTAGGTAGCATTTCTCTCAACGCCCTGATCAAGCGAAAAGAGGAAGAAAACATCAAGCCTAAAAAATTTCGAAAGTTACTTCCAGTGAAAGAAGAAGTTTCAGACAAAGAGGACAACGAGTTTGTCGACGAGCGGTCTAACCCTTTTGATAATCTGATTTCCGAAGACGAAGCAAGTGAGGCTAGTCTAGAATCGCTCGATAACGATCGTGAGCTGTCCACCCATTTATTAGGTACTGTTGTCTCTGAAAAAATGGCCCAATTCACTTCGGATCAGTTCGATAAATTGTTTGATCGATTAGGTACTAGTGGTACGAAAACTGTCAGTTCGCGAGACCTACCGAAGTTCAAGGGTGAACCTACCGAAGACGGAGATGAATATCTTGAAAAGTTCGAGGGTGTGGCCACTGCTCATAAATGGACTGACGACAATCGATTGAGGCATTTTTTTACCGGACTCCGTGATACCGCTTTTAAGTGGTAAACAAACAACAAAATTTTAGGCTGGATTGATCTGCAGCAGGCTTTTCGCAGAGAATTTTCGAAGGACCAGATTGATATTGATTTGGCTGGAATGACCGGACAAAAGTTGTTGAATGAGGCACCTTTATCTTATGTCCAGCACGTCCTCGGTATGCTACGCACTATCAATCTGAAAGCTACCGAAGAAGAAAAACTTTCTCATTTGTTCATGGGTTTGTCGGCGCATGAAAAAAAATATTTTGTCAAAGATCAACTTAAAACGGTAGAAGAATTCAAAAACATGTTGAAAAACATTCGACGAATGGAAATGTATGATCAAAAAGCTACCCTGCAGCAGCTGACTAGTTCATTCAGCCCGGTCACACAGAATATAATTGCATCATTAACTGTGCCTACGAACCGAACAGTAGAGGCCAATGCACTTGCAGCCTCGCTCGCATCTACGTTGAATTATAGTCAAACTGCTTTAGGGACTCCATTAGCGCTCGCGTCGAATCTCACTAATGATCGGTTTCCATTTGGCGTCAACTTACCGCATTCGGCGATGACCAATCCGCTTGAAGCTGCTGTTTGGGCGTCAGTGTTAGGCCAAACGAGCACTACCATTAAGCCAGCTATCGTTCCGGCCGTTGTGCCAAATTACGCCAATACACCGCATCCATCGTGTGCCGATCAATTAGATAAGGCGGTGCGCAGTGCAAACCAGGAGACAGAAATGGACAGGTTACGTGATCAAATCAAACAGCTGCAATTACAGGTCGTTCGCCCAACCAATCAGCCTGTAGGGAATACAGTCACTGCAACCACTCAGAATGTAAACAGAGTGATTGATCCGAATGGCAATTTACGTAAGTGCTTCACTTGCGGAGTGACAGGTCACATTAGCCGATTTTGTCTATAAAAAAACAACGCAAACTTTCGACGCCGTAATGATGCCATTAATATTAACTTCAGGCATCAACAAAATTCCAACAATAATTATCGCTCGCAAAATGATCAAACCCGCCTGCAACCTACTTACGTGTACCCACCCCCTCAGGCGTCATTAAAACGGACGGCCGTTTCACGCAACCGATGCTTTTACCAGGCCAGCCTTTTCCGCAGGCTCTACCTTATGTCTCTACACAGCCGCAGTTTCACCAGTCACAGCCTTCCGTCTCGGTTCCTCCTCCGGCTGTAACGCAAACCGGCCAATTAGCTTTACCCGCCGTCCCACAATATTTTGTCACTTCACCGACTCCGTCATTCGTGCCCCGTTAAACACCAGTCTCTAATACGGCTGCTCCGTCTCAGTATAACGTGCCATCGTATGTTGGTCTGCCTGTACCGGTCGCAACTATTTCTTGTCCTACCGAAGTCGGTTTTGTCGATCGCGTGTCACGTGCTGACATTGTTGGTGCATTAAATTGTAAAATTTTGGCCAATGGTATACCAGCCGACTGCGTGCTTGACACAAGAAGTGGAATATGTCTAGTGAGCCGAAATTTTGTCGCATTAAATCGTATCCCTACCGTTAAGTGGACTGGTCCAAATGTCTCTGTGGCCGACGGTAGTCAGTTGCGCATTGAAGAAGCTTGCAAATTAGACATTAAATTGCTTAGTTTTTTCTGCATTGGTGTTTGTGCTGTTGTCGATTTTGCCTACGACATTTTATTAGGCATAGATTTTCTTGTTAAATCTCCGTTTTTGCTGAATTTTCGTAGTTTGTATTTGTCCAATGCTGAAACCGAAGATGGCGTTCGATTGTCTGTCCTATTGCGTGACATGTCACCTGACAATTTGCCTGTGCCTCTTCCTGCATTTACCGCTTTCCCCTTTGAAACAAACGACAATGACACATGCTCTTACCCTCCATCAATGCCTACCGATGTGGTGCATGCCGTGACTCAAGCCGTGTCTGCGGCTACCGAAGTCATTCCAAATCCAGTTCAAAATGTGAAATGTTTTGATTCGTTGTCAACCCCTTCAGTCCCGCCCACTCTTAGATCACCTCTAAAATCTGATATTTCGGCATTCGACACGTCTGAACTCATCAGTTTTGAGAGCTTCGAGGACGATTCTACCGAAGTCGAGAAAGAAGAGATGTGGCTGCCTAGTCAACGAGCTACCGAACATGCTTGGCCACCCGAGGAAGTGGACGACAGTGTTTGGCAAAATTTAAATTTGGGATCAGAATTAACAACTTCAGAAAAAGATCAGTTGATTGCAGTTTTAAAATCCGAACCAGATGTTTTTCCAACTAAAAATAAACGACTGGGTCACTGTCTAATTGGCGAACACTCGATCGATGTGGGTACCAATTTGCCCATCAAACAGAAGGAGCGTCGGTTTAGTCGTTGGGCTCAACAGGAAATTTCATCTCAAGTTGAAGAAATGAAAAAAATGGATGTCATTTGGGAATGTGCCGCTAATGAGGCCGACTACGCGTCCAATTGTGTTGTAGTTTTCAAAAAAGATCGAGCGGCTAGAATTGCAATCGATTACAGAGATTTGAATTCCATTACACGGAAAGACAGATACAATTTAACCCATCCCCAAACTTTGTTTGATTGCCTCAGTGGAAGTTCCATTTACACTTCAATGGACTTGTTTTCGGGTTATTGGAATGTGGATGTAAAAAAAGAAGATCAACATAAAACAGCTTTTATTATTTCGGGGGAAGGATGTATTGTTTCAAACGCATGCCCTTTGGTCTTTATAATGCTGTGGCCACGTTCACCAGAATTATCGATTCTGTTTTCAAAGACGTGAAACTGCATTTCATTTTGCCATATTTAGACGATTTTGTGATTTTCTCAGCGAATTTCAAATCTCACTTAATTCATTTAAAAGAAGTCCTAAGGCGATTGCGCCAGAGTGGATTGAAACTGAAAGTTTCGAAATGCTTTTTTGGTTTCAAAAAGCTTGATTTTTTGGGTTATCAAATTTCTGGACTTGGGGTTGAGCCAAATGCGGCTAAAATTCGAGCAATTTTGAATTTTCCTGTGCCAACAGAGCTCAAAGGAATACAGGCTTTTTTGGGTCTTGCAAATTATTATCATCGATTCATACCGAACATGGCTGACATTGCCGAGCCTTTAATTGCCTTGACGGAAAAGAACGTTCGATTTAATTGGGGCCCTGATCAGCAAGCCGCCTTTGATTTGGTGAAATCTCATTTTCAAACATCCCCAATCATTCGTCATTTTGACCCTGAATTACCAACTGAAATTCACACGGATGCGTCTGGAATTGGTTTAGGAGCTGTTCTTATTCAACGAGAAACCAGTGGTGAAAAACGAACAGTTGCTTTTGCGTCCAAAAAATTAAGCAAATCCCAGCGTCGTTATAGTGCTACCGAACTTGAACTTTTGGCTGTAGTTTTCGGAATAGAAAAATTTCAACAGTATTTATCTGGGAATATTCCATTTAAAGTTGTTACGGATCATTCAGCAATTGTTCCATTACTTAAGGCAAAAATTCCAGTGGGTCGCTTAGCTAAATGGGTTTACCGAATAGCACCCTTTGTTTTTCAAGTCGTTTATCGACCGGGGAAAGTAAACGTGCTGGCAGACGCATTAAGTCGTTTCCCCGTGGATGATACCGAAGAACCGTCTCCCTCGCTGTTTACGGTTCCCTTGCTTTTTATGCCTTAATAGACATTCGACAATTACAACGTTCCGATCCGTTTTGTGGCCCTATTATTTTTCTGTTAGAGAAAGAAGATGGTGGCCAAAAACGTCATGAAAAGGCAGTTTTCTATGTGTTGAAAAAGGATATTTTATACCGCAAAGTCTTCCGTGATAACTGTCCGTTTCTTTTGCTTGTCATACCGAAGTCTTTTCGGGCGTTTGTTTTGCGTGAAGCACACGATGCTTTAACCTCTGGCCATTTAGGCGTTGCCCGCACGTACGAGCGTATCCGGGATCGGTATTGGTTTCCTGGCGTTGTGGAACACGTTACCAGTTTTGTTGCGTTTTGCGAGTCTTGTCAACATAAGAACAATCCCCCACAAAAGAAACCCGGTCATCTTTGCCCGTGGTTGGTCCTTTTGTTCGGGTACATATGGATTACTCCGGTCCATATCCAGTCACTTGTCGCCGAAATACCGTAGTTTTAGCAGCAATTTGGCCATTCACGAAGTACGTGTTTTTACGTGCTTTCCCGGCGGCAACTGCCAATAACGCTGCAAAATTTCTGGTCGAAAACATTATTCTCAAACACGGCATGGTGCGTGAAATTCTGTCCGACCGTAGCCTACATTTTCGAGGTTCAGCCATGCAACAAATTTTGAAATTGATGAATATCAAACACCTTTTAACGACCGCCTATCATCCGCAAACTGATGGTGTCTGTGAGAGAGTGAACAAAACAGTAGGTACTTTTTTATCGCATTTTGTGACTGAAAACCAAAAAAATTGGGATTTGATTATACCTTTTGCCGACTTTGTCATTAATACTATGATTCAAGAAACAACTGGGTATACACCGTTTGAATTGGTACATGGTCGTCGAGCAGTAACTCCCCTTGATCTGGCTCTTGATTATGATGGGTGGACCGAAATAACCAACCCTACCGAATACGCTTCTCTTATAAACGATTGGCTGGGAATGGCCCGATAGGTGGTGCTCTCTAAGGTGAATAAAATGCATGATAAGGAAGCACCTAAGTTCAACCAAAATCGCCGACAGGTTGCATACGAACCCGGTCAGTTGGTACTAGAATGGAAACCAGTTGGGGCGGCAATTGGGGTGATTAACACATTAATTATTCCATACATAAATTCAGCAAGGTTACCTGGTATCAATTCAGGATGATTTGAGTCGATGGAAGAGTGAAAAATATGAACTGAAAGTTCTCCAAAAGCAGCACGATTAACAGAACAGGAAAAGAAAAACCTGAGAAGGATGAAATTTTTGTGTTTGCAAGGAATCAGTGTAGAAAACGCTAATATGAAGAATACTTTCGTAAACCCAGTTTGAATTGTTCAAAAATTGTTCAACAACAAAAATTATGCTTAACAGATTTTCAATTGCTGAACACGACGAACTGAACAGACAGCAAACGGCATTTGTCATTCAACACCGATAACTATTTTTGGTATGCAAATTAAAAGTATTCCACAGCTCGGTTGATGGGAATTGTTTTGCCGGCATTGGAATTCTGCCGGCTCAGTCGTGTGTGTATACGGAACTATTTTTGCGGCCCAGCATTTGCTGAGAGTTGTTCGCTGCACCTGCTGCTATGTGGGTAGTGTACACGTATATGTCAAAATTATGTTTGATTTGTTCCGGGTGTTGAGACGTATCTGCAGTCAAAGTTAACGATCATTTTTCACCGGTTGTAGATGGTGCTTTAAATGTAAACGAGGAGTCTTTTTTTTTACATTACAGAGGCCGATTCATTGTTTGTGGCCGGCCTCGTTTTTAATAGTGTGAGCGCGCGCCTCACAATGCACAATCCATCTCAGTAATTGAACAACTGATCAGACCAGTTTGCCGTGTTTCAAAAGTTTAGTGATTGTAGTGCCTGTTAAAAATGCCTCGTAAATTATCTTTGGAAGTGCTTCATTCCATTTCGACCTTGCACACCCTTAAATATTCGGCCACTGAAATTTTAAATGCACTATCCCTGCGGAATATCGCTGTTTCGAAATCGGGAGTCAACAAAGTTACTAGGGAAAATGCAGCAGAAGAAGCCGACCGACCCAAATCACCATCAAAAGCGACGAACTGGCAAGGCAAAAGTGAGGACTGCAGCCCTCGTAAAAAAAGTCAAGAAAGCCACGACTGGACCCAATTCACAGGCCAGTGCCAAAAGCTTTCCCGCATCCGGTACTTCTCTTTAAATAGATCATTTAGCTTCACCCCATGACCGCCAAAAAATAGTTAGCTGACGTCAATCAATTCTAAATTAAATTTCGCAGATGCAAGATAACCTAAAAAAGTTGTATGTCAATATATAAAAAACTTTTCAAAAATAAAGATTTAGCTCCTAAATCTGGGTATAACATGAAGGGGAACTGATGATTGCTGCGTCATTTGCAGCGTGTCCAGAACCAATCGTGACTACGACCAAAACCTTCGCAGTACTTGAGTTTCCTTCACCGTTCAGCCTATATATACTGTTAGGTCTACCAACCGTCAGTTGGATAGTTAACAAGTTTATTAGGCTGATAGTAAAGACCGTTAGAGAAATAAACTGGAAGAAAGGAAAGAAGAAGTAGACTGACTGTAGAAATAATAAAACACATTATTATATAGTAAAGTTTTAACTATAGAAATGAAGGTAAATGGCACATACATCAGAATAGGGTTAATAGAGTGGACAGAGTTACAAACTAGTATGATACTCGTGAGTTAAAGAACTATCATGATTGGATATGGGGACTTGTTGGGCGTGTCCAACAATACAGTCAGCCCCAAGAAAAACTTTGCTCACGTGACTTTTGCTGTTCAAACTGGCCAAAAACCCCGCCCTAAATTGCACCGTTTCTGTACGACCAATCAGAACGTGCAGTGTATACGTAATGCGTAATCATACATTATATTTCGAATTAAAACGCGAGCAGGCAAGCAATAAAAAAGTGAAATGACAAAAATTAAAAATGTGAACAATACAAACCTTGAGTGAAAAATAAATTTGGAACCGAAATTCAAATTTAAACATCACAAACATTTTGAAAAACAGAGTTGACAACTGGGATTTAAAGCGTTAAACCTCAATACCACGATCGAAATCCAGAATCCTGCATAAATTTCTGCCGCAAAGTGTGAACTGCCATTGCTATTTCAGGAGGAATTCGCTTTCCTTTGACCGGTAGTGGGAGGAGCCTCAGCTGCTACTCCAAGGGCAACTTCACCAGTAGCTGTACGAATGACGAGGCAAATTAAATATAAGTAACATGTAATTCATCAATTTAGATTACTATTAGTAATAAACACGTATTAATAATCAATACTTATATTTATTAGTAAGCATTGTGGAATACGCTACGTAAACTTTAATTTTTTTCAAATCTTGAGATCAATTATTTGCAGAATTGGATTTTAAATTTTCGTACTGTGAAGATCTGGGCCAGAGGTGGTTGCCGATGTCGCTGGGCCTAAAGAGGAAGCGGTGTCGGGTATTCCGGTAGGAAAGGTCACCGGCAACAGAGTTGACAATTCAGATGTGGGTGCCTCGAACAGAGCTTTTTTTCCGGTCTGAAACATTCTAAGAGTTCTTTCTATTTTCCCTTTTTACAGCCACATTGTTGTAGCACAAGTGCCAAACTTGCACGTACCTCTGAGAAATTGATCTTCCTCGGTGGATGTGATCCAGGCAAGATCGGCGGTCACATCTAAATCCTGGCAGATCTGCTTGGCCACGAGCCACGACGCTGTTTTTGCGTACAATCTGTAGCAGCTCCCGCCGAAGCGAAGCCATCCGGGACCGCAGGCTGGATCTGGTTCGGGTTCCGGCGTCGGAACCGGGTCGGAATCTGCAAAAGGCAATCAAAAATCAATTACATTTCAAAGCCTTTCCTTATTCTGGATCTAAAGTAAGGAATTAGTAGACGCGTCTGCTTACATCCGTCGTGCGAGCAGATAAATGGACGCCGATCCGAACAGGGCGCATAATAACATTTACCCCTCGTTGTGTAGGTGGAAAACCGGTCGGCACTCGTACTCGTGATGAAAATGGAGTTTGGGCCAGCCATCACGACACAGTTTTTTCTCACGAGTATCGTTGACGGTCGACTTGACTCCGTTGAAGTTGAGGAAGGCGCCGATACCCACCTAGAAAAGTTACGTACTCAGAAGGATATACATCAGACAGACAGACAGACAGACAGAGAGACAGACAGACAGACAGACAGACAGAGCTTGGGCGACCTTGGGCAACACATACCGTGGTTCCGTCGCTGTAATCGTAGTTATAGCGAGGAGACTCAGGCGTGCCACCAGGCGGGAATCTCGCGTCAACGTAAATTCCAATCCAGGAATCTGCCGCAATCTCATGCGCCAACCAGGTGTTCTCCCCGAAGGTCCTCACCATCGCCACCACGGACTGTTGCTGGGTCCGGCAATAAGCTTGAGCATCGGCCGATGTCATTTCTTCTGTCACAATTAGGTAGCACTCTTCGTGGTACTTCCGAAATGGCGGAATACATGAAAGACTCGCTGTAAACAATTGAGACACTTTATTCGGTAAAAAAAACAGCCCTTAGTCATATTCTAATATTCTTACGCTGGACGATGGCCTCGAAGTTTACAATTCTACTGCTAAAAGCTTTGCATATGAAACCCATTCTATCGGAACATCCTGTTGAACTCCAATTTCCGCCTGAAAAAAATAAATAAAAAAATTTATAGATGAACGGTTTACGATTTTTATCAAAGATACTGAGGCCAGTCTTACTGGAGCTGTCGACAAACGCGCAGTAGTCAACAAAGGCTCCCAAATTAGCGTCCGGAGACCAGCTGGTAAAATTATGTGGTGTGTTATCGACCCATGAGAAGCCAGTGCCTTGTTCATCTATATTGAAAACGAAAAAGTGCATTTGAATATCTCATTCGTCTGTCGCTTTTGCTCTAAACCAAGCTTACTTCGTAGCCCCAACCAGAGGAGTCCACCGTCATCCAGACTGCCCGTTACATCTTCAACAAATGTCTGCTCTTCCTACCGATATTTTCTCAAACAATCAGGTAGTAGTTATTAAAAGGTAAAAAACTATCCAAAACTCTCCTGGGGAATTGCTCAAGTGCCGAACACAGAAGACCTTTAAAAAAATGTATGTGGACTTATTTTGGTCAAGAAACATGAAACTGTATTTCGCCGGTAAAGTCAGGCAAAGTGTTTCTTTTGTGTGTTATTAAGATGTTGGAAAAACAATAAATTTTGCTTGACTTCACGAGCAAAATTATATTTTAAGTTCGTCACAAAAATATTTTTACACGAAAAACTATTTCGAAGTGATTGTGAATTCGGCAGTTGAATTAATGCCCCTAGCGAGGCACAATATATTGAGCCCTTCCTCACGTAGTTATGATTGCAGGGTCAGCTCCTAAAACTTGACAATCCTTCCGAGCCATTGCCCAACTTCGTCGAGTGTCCGCAGCTTGATGGAACTGATAGCAGTAACGATTCAGCTCCCGCCAGCCGTAAGGACACACTTCTGTTCAGAGAAGAAAAACACCAAGCTTAAATGGCTTAATTGGATGACCTCCATTTCTGGTTACGTCCTAGTTGAACGACAGTATTCAGATTTTAGAAATTTCGACCATTTCTGATTTAAAACATTACTTTGAATCATTAGCCAAATTTCGATCAGAGATCAGGGGTGGAGTTACAACGCTCTGATTGGCCGTTTGTCCACATCACTCAGATTGAAGTAAGTTTGCTCATTTTTGACCCAAAACAATTTCCTGAATCGATTGGCATCGCTGGCCATGGCATGGCTGGCTGGTTATTGGCATTGCTGGTTATGAATGGCAACATCTCTAGATGTTTTTTTTATGGATTTTGATGGGTCTTGAATGGCATCACTGGCGAAGGGTTTGAATGGCAACATCTCTAGATGGGTGTTTAGGGGCGTCATTGGATCGAGGGATGTAGACAAGTAGACAATTAAACAATCAATCAATCGATCGCCACAAATCAATTGTGTTGTCAGTCAATCAATAGACGGTCGCATCATTTGACTTATATGAAGTTAATCGATCTATCAATTGCTTCACGCCCATTGTAAGTAATCCAAAACAGATTTCGTGCATAATTCCGCTCCCTGACTCCCGATCGAAATTCTGCTTATGCCAATTGATTCGGAATGTGTTTTTGGATCTAGGGTTGTTAAAAATTTTAAAATGTATATACTGTCGCTCAACTCGTATTCTACCCAATTTTTTACCTTTTGGCGCTTCGTAGACATAAGGGCGACGAACGGAGCAGTTTGACGTGAACAGCCAGTTGTTGTTTGCGTATTCGTCGCAGTAGTCGAGTCCGTTCTGCAGGTTTCTAAAAATATCGTTTTTCAACTTACTTTTCCCATTGTTTTGTCAAAGCAACCTCTAATCCACCAATAAAAAAGTATTCTTGAAAGAATGCCTCAAGAAGGCGCCAGACCATTTTTTTTAGAAATCTGTTGATACCTACCCTATATATTTTGCCATCCCTTCTGGGTCTACAAGCCACTTGTTAACGGCCAGTGATGTGATTCGAGAACCATCCGCCCACCGTATGGACTCTGGTGTGGTATCATTCAGCTTAGGTCGAATGGAAATGCCGAGCCAGGTAGAAGAGGCCTTCACGACGTTGGCTCTCCATGCGTTAACGTGCTCGTCTTCTGTGATGGCGCTGGGCACGAACAGGTACCCTGAATCAGCCCTGCACAAGCAGAACATAAAGTTAACATTGCGCGTAGTGAGTCGGTGTAAAGAAAGTGAAGTAAATTTAAAGCAAATCAGCTGCCCTTTTTGCCTTTTTAGTAATCAACTGAAGCAGTCGGATAACGTTGACATTATTCAAAATTTAATATTCATTAAATGCAAATGTCCACTTGCTTAAAGCTCCGCGATTGCAGTGATGTTTCGGATTCGTGGGTTCTTCACTCACCGGCAGTCTTTTTCAGCGGTCGTGTAGTTTTGCGCTACTGGCGTATAGCGAAAGCAGTTATCACTCCGATAGATCCATCCGTCTTCCACACTGCACCACGATTTCGAAGCTGTAAAAAAGGAAGCAGCAGGAACTTAAGATTTATCATATCATTGCTAGACTAGACTAGGCTGGGCTGGGCTGGGCTGGGCTGAACTAGACCACATAACCCTAGATGAAATTAGGATAGTCTAGACTGCACTAAGTAAGTCAGAAGACTAGTCTAGACCATAAACTAGATGAGACTAACTAAAACTGCAATTTCTAAACCAGATCAGACTAAACGTGACAGGGCTTGACTAGGCTAGTCAGAAGATAAGCGTAAACAAGACTACAAGAAACTAGCTTAGACTAAGGTAAGCTAAGCGAGACTAGTCTAGATAGACCAGGAAAAACCAGATTTAACTAGACCAAATTGGACTAGACTAGACTAGACCACATTACACTAGATGAAACTAGGATAGTCTAGACTGCACTAGGTAAGTCAGAAGACTAGTTTAGGCCATAAACTAGATGAGATTAACTAAAACTGCACTTTCTAGACCAGATCAGACTAAGCGTGACAGGGCTTGACTAGGCTAGTCAGAAGACAAGCGTAGACTAGACTAGAAGAAACTAGCTTAGACTTAGGTAGGCTAAGCGAGACTAGTCTATATAGACCAGAAAAAACCAGATTTAACTAGACCAAATTGGACTAGACTAGGTTAGACTAGAGTAGGTTAATCAGACAAGTCAGACTAGACTAGGCGAGATAAAGGGACACTTACACCAATCGCCCTCGCAAATGTATGAATATAAACTGGCTTCGTGGGCGTGTTGCCATTTGAACTTCCCAAGAGTGCGATCAAATTTCAGCACCAAACGTTGCTTCCGTCGCTCGGCGTCCGTGTACGTGTCATTCACGATAGGCGGATCCTCACTGACAATTCGGTTTTCAAATCAGTTGACAATTTTTTTAGAAAGTGTTATATTTGAAGCGCACCTGGGAACATTTTCAAAGGGCAAATTCAGAATCTCCCCTCACTATTTTTTTGTGAGATAGTCCCATAATTATGATGAAAGAAATGATCTCACTGGTGTGTTATCAAAGACGTTTTTGTGGCGGAATTTCAAAGTTTCAAATGTCAGAACATTAATTGTACTGATCGAATGCTGAACCAATCAATCGATCAATCGATAGATTTGCAATGGAGGTTTGCACTGTAAGTTGAAACTTTGAAATTTCGTAAAAAAGACTTCTGTGACACCACAATGACGAAATAATTATTTTTTTTGTTCATCACTAATACGGGATTAACTGGAAAACATAATGAGAAGGGATTCTGAATTTGCTCTGTGAAAATCTTCCCAAGTCACACTTACATTCCCGGCATCGATTGGTAGTTGATGAAGATGTAGCCGTACCACCGGCCGTTCTGATACGTCAGACCAACCCAATAGCCGTCTTGGTTGTTATCCCTCAGTTTGCCTTTGACCCACTCCTAGACGATGGTAAGATCAGAAAATAAAATAGCGAGCAAAAAGCGTTTTATTTTTTCTAAAATCGGAAATCGGAAACACTTTCTAGTTAGTCCAGAATAATTCACGAGTTTATTGGTCACGGCAAAGGCTTAATTAGACACACGTATATTACACACCAATTCCTGCGCATCTTGAACAGTAAATATGGTGCCGCCTCTAGCTCCGCATTCGCCTACAACCTTATCCCAGCTCAATCTTCCACCATTTCCCGAGGAACTCGGTGGATGTCGTTATGCTCGCACTAACGGGATTCTGGCTGCCCAAAATGAAATAGCACTTTTTCGTGTCCTTCCTGTAATACCAATCCGGACCGGGACACCGCATAGCCAGGATGGGTGGAGTCACAACAACAAAAACCCGAGAACCACGGCAGTAAATAGAGAAGACATTTTGAAGAAATGTGCATGCAAAATAAAAGCTGCGTTTAATTGACTGCTCTTATGTTCCCGGCAGCTGCAACTTACGCTAAAGTGTTATCTTCTCTGAGATATGTGCCCGAATATGTCAGATAAACTGACCATCGTCTGGTCGTTCGGTCCGTCCGTGTACGGATACCTTTTTGACTTGCATTTTCGGAAACAAGAGTTTCTGAAGGAGATAGCCATGGCGATTGTTCTTCTGTACGTGCAATGGTCTGAGGACAGGCACCACAGCACGGTATTAACTTGAGTTCGAACGGTGTCTCGACAGGAACGGGGGAGACAGTTTTGATGCTGTTCAGCTGGCCTTCATAATAACCGTTAAACTGGAGATTGTCTAGCCGAAACCCTGCACGGTGGATACACTGCTGCGTTCAGCATGACATCATGGCGTCATGTTCAACTCAATCAGCAGCCAGCGATGGGCGTGTTAGACTGCCATATTCATAGAGTGTGAGGTCTGTGACGCGCAAAACAGAAAAGACGAAAATTTGCTGGATGATTCCATTTTTCCTGCCAGTAACTTTCACTTGAAAAACGGCAATTTTTTATGAGGTTTGATTTCACGGTTTCTGACATGATCCAGCTCTAAATTCAGTTTGCAATCGAATGGCATTAGCAGAATCTGTTTTGGATTCCAATGGGTGAAGCGAAGCATGTACTCTCAAATATCAATCAACGTATCGCTTGGATATCTTTATTTTCCGGCCACGCTCGAGGCCGCTCGAGAACGATCCATAGCTCCATCCCCGCACATCCACACAAAAATGTCCGATGCCAATCGAATTATTTCAACTGGTGTCGAGCGAGAAGCAAAAAAACTGAAAATTGGAACCCGCTAATCAACCAATCAATAGGATAGGAAGTTTTACTGCTAACAAGGAAACGAAATCACTCTGGATGGCAAAATCCTTTATATCTTTGTTGTTACCGATGCACTCTTGCCTGGTCTCTTTGATTCCATCAAGAAAATTGGCAGAAAACGAGAACTACTATTTTTAAACAAATAAAAACTGACTAATGGTGGTATATAGGGGGCGCTGTCTATGTTACCGTCTCTGTAAATTAATCAATTAATAAAATGTGTCTGCGTTTATTCAATCGATCAGTCCGCTCGAAATCGAATAATCAATTAGTACATGTTTCAGTAACATAGACAGCGCCCTCTATATAGTAACACTGGTCAGTTTTTATTTAATTTAAAATATTAATTCTAGCTTTCTGCCGATTTTCTCGATGGAATCGAAGAAACCAGGCAACAGTGCATCCGTAACAGCAAACAGATATAAATAAATTCGCCGTCCAGAGTGGTCTCATTTTCCTGTAAGATTGAGGTTACAATACTTCGGCTGCTAATTTCCCATAGATAATGAGGGCATGGGTTCGCGCAAGGGTTAAGGTTTATTTCCTTAGCGCCATGTGAATACCCGAACACAAAGGGGTCTTGAAACGGCTAAAACCAGTTAGAGCAAACATTTAAAAGGCGAATAACTAGAACGTAACTACAATCAACGATTCAATGCACAGACACTACCACACACATCTTACGCCTACGCGTAACTGTGGTTGTACGTGTACCGTATTCCCCCGATCTCAAGGGACAGTTAAGCCCCACCCCCTCCAGTCATCGGCTGACTGTTCAATCGGATTCACTGTGTCGTGATTGGTTGAAATCTAAGCCCAACTTGGCAGCGATTGATTGATTGATTAAGCGGGATTTCTTGACGCACACATTGAATCGATTGATCGATTGATTGTAGGTAAACAATAGCAAGCGGTGATGAACAGATAAGATCCGGGGTGGATCAAATTAACTGATAGGGCAAAAAAGTGTCCCTTGAGATCGGGGGAATACGGTAGTGGTGGATGGAATAGCACTCATCGGACGCGGCCAGAGATTCATCAAACTAAAGTTCAGACAGGAGAAAAACTAAGAACTTATATACTGTTAAGTATACCAACCGGAAGTTGGGTAGTTAACAAGATTATAAGACTGAAAGTAGATATAAGGAGAGAAGAAGACTGGAGGAAAGGAAAGAGGAAGTAAAACTGCCTCTAGGACTAATAAAACACATGATTAAATAGTAAAGTGTCAACTATAGAAATGAAAGTAAATAGCACATACATCAGAATTATGTAATTAAAATTACAAGTAATTAGCTGCAGCAGCAGAATATGCTTAAAAGGGTAAATAGGGTTACTTACTAATCAAGGTACTAATGATTCAAGTTGTTGTTGGGCGTGATCCAACAATACTGATACGGACCATCCCTTCTACCGTATCTACAACTTAGCAGCAGCGACCTTGTATCACGATACATCACGATAAACCAAAGTATACATGTACACACGTGGCAAAACCCTTACGCTGACCGAATTAAGCACTTTAACTCGCGGCTGTGTGCCGTCTGTTATCATCCGAGTTTGGAACCGGACAGTCCGCCTCGGGGAGCGCTTCCGTATCCCGCATTACGGACTGCAGAACATTTGAATAAAGGCACAAAAATCCCACCAATCAATGCAGAATACGTACCAGTATACACCTCCAGTGGCGGCTTAGTGCTATTCTCATGGTTTTCAACGTCCTCCTCAGAGTAATGCCGTGGTTCTGTCTTTCCGGGACCTTCAATCGAACGCCGTCTCACACCAGAGCCATGGAACTCGCTTATCCCACGAGAATGTTGAACGAAGGGTCGGCAATCTTTTCCGTCGACATTCTGCCTCACCTCTGAATGTCCTAAATCTGACCGGCTCTCCAGGCAGCTCAAATGCAGTAGCAAGATTAGATTTCCACTCCAGATGGAAAGGCGTTCCATGTTGAAAGTGTCTGTTTTCGCAAATTGGAAAAAAAGAGAGATGCCCAGTCGTTCTTGTATAAAAACAGCCTCTGAACCGTTAGTTTGCTCTTGCAGACAGTAGCCGAGAATTGTTGATTCTTAACAGTTACAAACCAATATCATGAGACTGCCCCTGGATCACAAGCGTTGATACCCTCTCATAAATGAAGCTTCTAGAAAAGTCCGCGGAAGTTGAGGAAAAACCGGTCAAATCGTTCCGTTTATGATGGACTAGTGCCATGCCATAACCTCTAATTCGGGTGAAGTTTAACAAGCAGGTATATGCACTGTGGGAAGTATTTGGTAAAATCTGTATTTCGGCTCGCCATCCAAACCGCTTTTAAATCGGCTCACTCAAAAGTTTCCCTTTGATGGCATATAATTGATTGTTTGATTGTCTGTACTATATCCTCATATACTACAGCACTTCTGGAAATCAAACAATCAAGCGCCTGCCATTGAAGAGAAACCCATAAGTGAACCGATTTAAAGCGGTTTGGATGGTGAGCCGAAATACAGATTTCACCTCATACTTCCTTTAGTGCATATACCTGCTCGAAGAACTTCACTCAAATTAGAGGTTATGGCATGGCACTAGTCCATCCTAACCTCATACTATAGAAAGGTATGGTTTTCAATCGCACTGAATGTATTCTTCAGTGAAGCATTGCCACGTGTTCTTCTCGCTTAATTTGTTAAACTTTTTTCGTGATATTCTTATTTCTTGGTGTCTTAATTTTATTTTGTGCTTAGGGCGTTTCGTGATAGCATCGAAGTATGAACAACGATAGCATACCCAGTTGCAACTGGCAACCAATAGCACCGTTCCCGATCATCCTTGCTGTTAAAACTGTGGGAAATGTTTTTAATTTGATCGTCTTTGGGACGGATAGAAGCAAGACCTCGGTCCATGTCTACCGGATATCCGTAGCTTGGTTTGATCTCAGCGTCGTGGGAGTTCCTTTGTCTGTACTACACACATGACAAAAAGCTTGCGCTGACCGAATTGAGCACATTAACTCGCGGAAGTGTACCACAGTCATGCGTCGAACGAGTGTAATGGCTTTATTCGGTTAGCGCAAGGTTTTTGTCACGTGTGTACGTGTGTACGTTTGTCACGTGTGTACGTGTGTACGTTTGTCACGTGTGTACGTGTGTACGTGTGTACGTTTGTACGTTTGTCACGTGTGTACGTGTGTACGTTTGTCACGTGTGTACGTTTGTACGTTTGTCACGTGTGTACAAATAGGGAGAGAACCAGACTAAATAGTGGCGGTTCAGCCACGAAGAACCAATAGGAACAAGAGAACATCCACACACATGAGTACAAAATAGTTAACTAGACTGAAATAGGGCGTATCTTGATCATAGCCGTCGTACTGCAGATGATACGGCGCCGGTGGCGTTGAAGTCAGCTGTGTGTGTGTTCGACGGCAGTGCCCGCGCCACACACACACATTGCGATTGCTACAAAACACTAAACTAAGAGAGTGAACGATTATGTTGAAGGATTATGTTCTGCACAGAATGCCAGAGAAGAGACCGAGTCCGATTGTTCGTTTCTATTATGAGAAAGGGTTCCAGCAGTCTTCGGTTTTCTTATATATGACTATTAACTGCAGTGAGGTCCAACATCGTTTTTTTTCATTCACCAAAAATATGAGCTGAAAATGACAGGGCAGAATGAAAGTACAAGGCTTAGCGTGAGACTGTTGAAGACTCTGGCGCAACTTGATGAGAAACGAGGATCATGAGGCGGCCGGTACAGGTCTAACAGGGTTGGAAATTGCTTCGGTATATTATCATCAAAGTCGTTCTTGCCGCACTGCAGCTGACCGCCGATCCGACTCGGTTCGATCTGGCTGTTCTGCTTGAGCCACGCGACAAACGGTTTCAGCTCCCAGCACGAACACCGCGTAAATTTCTGGCAGAATGGTCGTTTCTGTACGTACGCAAGTTGCGGATTCAAGCTGGCGTTAAAGGTCTCCAGAATGGACGTCGGAATGGTTTCCAGTTCATTCGAGGAAAGGTCCACAGAAGTTGCTCGGCTTAGAGTAAACGGACTGGACCTCGATACTTTGACAATGTTCAGACCATTGCCTGCGAGGTCGATATTCTGCAAGGGACAAAGCATGACACCATTTTCATGCAAGTTTTTATGTAGTCCCAGTAAGAATAATTATCTCGACGCATATGAGTGGCGGTTTTGCATGTTCACGTTTTGTTCTGTCCGGAGGCTTCGTCTTACACACGGACCCTCAGACCGATAGGTAGTGGACCCTCAGACCGATAGGTAGACGGACTTTGCGGAATATAATCCGTTCGTCTGTCCAGTTTACGGTTTGTGCACTACCGGATTTTGCAATGCTTTCGAGACAAATTTTGCCACGCCCATTCGCGCAGAATTTAAAAATTAAAGAAAAAAGTTAAACTTCAGCTTCTTTCCACATCTTATTTAGGGGCCAGGGGGCGGAGCTATGGGTCACTCGGAAGCTTGGATGGAAAATAGTTCATAGCTCCGCCCCCTGGCATTTAAAAAATATTCCGCTAATTTCAGTCGGATTTAAATTGAATTTGGAGTGGATGAATGTAAAAAAATGTTGGAATCAAACATTTTTACAGTGACTGGAATCAAAACAATTGAAACTTCGGAAACGCAATTGATAAATCAATCAATCAAGCCCCGGGTCATAACACAAAGTAGTGCGGGGAGTTTTTATTCTTTTTTTTTACTGAAACCGCGAATGTGATTTCCAGCTCGAGACTCAAAATGTAAAATTTCGATTTATGGACAGGTGTTTTTGAAAAAAATTCCACTTCGATCGGGAGGGAAATGTGGTTTACAGAGTGAATGTCTGGCGATAGAATTATTCTAGCCAGGGGGAGTATAATCACATGACTTATGAGTCATGCAATTGAACGCTCTTGTATTTGAATTCATCGACTCACAGTAATGGATTCCGCGATTGGTTTTAGGAAGCTCCAGTCGAGGCTAGTTAATCGATTCCAGGAAATAGCCAAGGTCCTTAAGTGTGAGTTGGGAATTGTGGCAGCCGAACTCAACGGAACCGCATTGGAATTCATTCCCACAAACGCGGACACACTGATGGATGCAATGTGACAAGAGACCAGGCTCAACGTCTCCAGAGCCTCAAACCCTTGGAAGTCCTGCTCGGTGAGTGTCTGAAGCTTCACTTCAGACAGGCGCAACGTAACAATGCGCCTCTTCACGTGAATCAGCAGTCCGTTCAACGGAAAACGAATATCATAAAGCGCGAGATTACCCTTCGATATGGTCAGTTCCTGCAGCAGCTCCCTCGCAGGGAAGGGTTTGTAGTCTTTCTTCACGTCGACCCTTCGGATGAGAAGAGTTTTCACTCGGGGATGGAGAGCGTCCACGTTGAAGGTGTCCGGGAGGATGTAGGGCGTGAAGTTGCCATCGGATCCGTGGCAGTTGGTGTAGACAGTTGACTCGCCAATGTTGCTGCATCTCACGTTGGGCAGGATGAGGTCCACGGCGTGTGAGATGGACGAGATCAGCGCTAGGCCGTGGAATACCGTGAGAACGCAGTAGACGAGTGTGTTGAGCATTGTAAAACGCGCAGCGGGAGTGTGTGAGATGAAAACAGACATAAAGACGTCGCTCTGCCTGCCGGAGTGCTCAGCGAACTTATTATTCACAGACTGGCGCTGATTTGCACAATTATCTCACGTGTATGAGTTGCATAATTATCTCATGTGTATGGGAACAAATGTTCCGAGTCACATCACTGCTTGCTCAATTTTCTGATTTAATTAGATGTCTCGATGCAGTGGTGGAGCGAGTTTTGCGGCTGTCTGGCCAGTCAAAGTCATTGAAAAGTTGGTTGATCCATCCTTACGGCGGGTGTTATTTTTTTGGTGTGCACAAGAAGGCATCAGTATTCTGAGAAGTGATAATTCATTAATTTAGTACGTATACGTATGCAGTAACAATAAACTCGCTTAATTAAATTCGATATAACTTGAATTATATAGTTACACTTGTGCCCGTAATGAAGTCAGAACAATAAGCCAATCAATTATGAAGACAGTCCGTCCACCGACTAAACCAAAAATTAAGGAGTTACCTACCGATACGGGTTGTGCTCGTCTGTCTGTCTGTCTGTCTGTCTGTCTGTCTGTCTGTGTCTGTGTCTGTGTCTGTGTCTGTGTCTGTGTGTCTGTTTGTGTGTCTGTGTGTCTGTCTGTGTGTTTGCCTGTCTGTCTATTTGCCTGTCTGTCTGTTTGTCTGTCTGTCTGTTTGTCTGGCAGTTGTATAAACACGGGCTTGGTGGAAATTGCTCGATAAATCTCCAACTGAAAACTACGTCAAAATAAAAGCCCCTTAAAAGTTCTTAATCATTGTGTCCGAATACAATTCCTTCATTCATTTATTTTTATGTTGTTTTGGTCTGTTTAATGTTAGAACTAGGGCCAATAAAATGTTCTAATGAGATAGACTTGATGAAGACTTAAACAGGTCGATGATCGATGGAAACTGCGGAGTGCCGCAACATTTTGTCAGATAAACCGGTTCCGGACTAGAGCGCATTGGGTCTTGCACAGCTTCGGTCTGCCGGTTCGTCCTCATCCAGGCAATAAAGGGAGCCAGCTCGCTGCACGTGCCTGTCGACGTCTCTGCACAAAACGACTTCTACTGAATAACCCCAATGCTCAAAGCGAAGTTGGTATTAAGGCTTTCCAATACAGTTCCGGGGATCGTGACGAGGCGGCTTAAGCCGAGAGCCGCGCGGCTAGCTTTTCTCATTTTAAACGGAACGGTTCTCGAAAGTGTGATGAGATTTATTGTTCCCGGAAAATATGACGTTCTAAAGCAAAACAGGTTGTTAAAACAAAATTCAGATGTTTTTCTTTTAATCTGACTTTTTTCACTAAATAGGTAGAAATAATTTTTTTTGTTATCACATTACAGATTATCAGCCAAGGGTGTGAGAACACTCCAATCAAGATTGCTCAGCAGGTTGCCGCTGAGATTGATATCTGTCAGCGACACTTCTATGACGAAATGTGCATTTGGGCACCTAATCGGGGAGACGTCTTTCCTATCCCCAAAAAGGCATCTCGACTGATTTCTGCAATTTGGCATCCTTCTTATAGCTGTGGATTCTCTAGAACCTTGAAGCCATCAAAGTCCGCTCGAGTCAGAGAAAGCAATCTGACGTCGTTAAATGTAATTTTTAACAGTCCCTTCTTG
>LRSR01012216.1:0-15436 GCA_001579985.1 Hypsibius dujardini | reverse complement strand
AGAGCTTCTCAAGAAGCCCAAGATCCTGCAGATCGGACAAGATTTGTCAATTCAAAGTATCTTAAAGTGTCGCTAACGGGAAGAATTATTACCTAATCGCTACGGGATCGCTAAGTTACCTAACTTAGCGATCTATAATTGTAAATGGTATTTGGACATGAAAATGCTCATTTGCACTTGCAACAAATGGGGACCTGAGAAGATTTTCTGGACGATTCAAAGCGCCGGGTTGCCCTTAATTCGGCGAACTCCGCTCCGCTTTTCCGCTCCCTGCTGGATGAAAAGCTGCGATCTTTCAAACGATTTAAAGCTTTGACAACGTCAACGAAAATTTTGCCAACTAGATGGCGTAGAAGGCAAGGCAATTATCCCGTTTTAAAATTCTGACGATTGTTCGGAAAAACCAAGGAGAGAAACTTTGCAGTAAATTAGCCGGGATCGAGACGCTAGGGGGAGCCACTTGCGTATTGGTACGAGTGAGAAAACGGAAGTCGTTTCGATGATGAAAATACTTCTCTTGCACGCAAATAGTCATAAATTTTCTTATGTTTTGCTGTAAGAGTTTACGTGAAGCCAATCGAAAGATAATCTAGTTTTTTAAATAATGAAACAAAGGAAAGAAACATTTTCGTTAAGATTTTGTTAACCTAATTGAAAATGTAATGACTGTTTTGGCAATAGATCAATCAACGGAGTACTACACACGTGGCAAAAACCTTGCGCTAACCGAATTAAGCCGTTTGACTCGCGACCATCACAACGCTGTAAACAGATTGCCGAGATAAATGGCTTAACTCGGTTAGCGCATGCTTTCTGCCTCGTCATTGTTGCCATCTGACGAACACGTGCGCCCTCTGCATTCCTCTCTTCGCCGAATTAAAATCGATTTTGAAGTTCGATGAATTAAAAAATTCACCTCAGACCAATATGCATCGGAAGTAGGAAGAACAATGCAGTGCCTGCCCGAACTGGAGAATCAATTAACCGTCAATCAACTGATCAACTGATTGATTGAACTTTGGACAAACATCACCAAAAA
This sequence comes from Hypsibius dujardini, assembly GCA_001579985.1. NCBI lineage: Eukaryota > Metazoa > Tardigrada > Eutardigrada > Parachela > Hypsibiidae > Hypsibius > Hypsibius dujardini. The sequence goes on along the minus strand of LRSR01012216.1, from coordinate 14,397 downwards.
GTAGCTCAATCAACTGATCAACTGATTGATTGAAGTTTGGACAAACATCACCAAAACGTAGCTCAATCAACTGATCAATTGATTGATTGAAGTGTGGACAAACATCACCAAAAAGTAGCTCAATCAACTGATCAATAGATTGATTGAAGTGTGGACAATTATCACCAAAAAGTAGCTCAATCAACTGATCAATTGACTGATTGAACTGTGAACAGTCCACCGGGGACTTCCTTGCATTCTCTGACCCGATCAGATATACTGACAGATTGATTGGAACCAATAATAATAATCACTAGCACTTACGACTGTCGTTCTAATAGGCTCATCGAGGGTGTTCATATTGGCGTCGAAGGTGGGTGCGCTGGAGGAGGACGCTGCAGGCACTTGCATATTACCCTCAACGACGTTGGAATAGGACGGCGGCGGCATCGAAAACGCGACATCGTCATCCCGTCCAGCCATTTTATTCCTTTCGCTTCAGCCCAGCGCTAAATGGTCTGAAAGGGGGGAGGAAGAGGATAACATGGAGAGAACGTCGATAAGAAAAACCTTGGTTATTGGGTTAACAATCAACCAATCAACCGTTCACTGAATTGGAATAAAACCAAACAGGATTATCAAGCTTAACCGTCAATCGACCAATCAACGCACCAATGACCACGTCTTATGATAATACATTTGGCTCTGCCTGCTGCACCAACCTAAGGAGAGTAAAAGATAAGGAAAAGCCCTAGAAATACACCTACCGTTGCCGCTGAAAATTAAAGAAGCGCTGCGAATTGATTCCAGCAATTGAAAAACAATTCTTCGAAACTAAAATTGATAAAATTATCCGTCCAATTCCTCGAATATAAGCTGAAATCTGAGATGTCCTTCGACTCTTTGATGAGCAAAATCAACGAAATTCAGTCAATAGAATACCGCAACTGGATTTCAATCCAACACCAATTCAAACTCCTGGAATAAACGTTTATACTAGACTTCTCAGCAACGCAAACAAACTGATGACGAGAAATGCAATATCCAACTTGATCCAAGTGACGTGTGTGACGTCACAAGACAACAATGTCACAGCAAACAATCAAGGGCTTGCATGATTGCATCTATCCTCGCTAACAATGTGCAATATGGGCAATATTCCCAAAAAAAGGTTTGATGGTGAAAATGTAAGATTTTCGCGTTTTTCGTTCAAAAGGAGGTTACGCGACTCTTGTTCTGTGCCCTTCTGATGCGATGGTGCGTGATACGTACGAGGTACATCTTTCCTTGAATCGAGCAATCAATCAATCAAGCGATCAATCAATCAATCGACAGGAATTTCGACGCACTCAATCAGCCGATGTAGAAAACGGTTTCAGGGAGGCGAATCATTCCCGGTGACCGACTACTCGGCCACCTGGGAAGATTCACCGCCTTGAATTCACTTTTTGCCGAATAGTCATATGGAAAAGAGCAGAGCAGCAGCAACAGCGAGCATCCTGGAAGATGGCCGAGAAAGCAGCGAGGCAAATGCAAAGCCCGGTGGAATTGACTAAGTTTTTTTCTACCCAGGAGCATTTTCCTCGTCGCAGTTCTAGCGATAATAATTAGCTGCTGCAAAACAGATTTCAAGCGGGCATCTGAGCCGGATGAGCGAGCATCTGAGCCGGATCAGAAAACGTCGACCAGACCCGTCTGGAGGCAGTAGATCCCGGTGATGAAAATGGTTTTCCTCACCACCCAAGACAACGTGCCTCCAGAACACAGCACTGGACATCTCTGAAATGAAAACAAAAATTAAAATGAAGAGCAGGGAAATATATTAGTAAAGCGGCAAAAACAGGAGCGCATCCATTGGAAAACACGTCTCATGGATTGATGTCTTCAGCGAATTCCTTTTCCGACTACATTTCCGACCTCCTCTGGACGTGCCCATGAGTTTTCAATCTACAAAAAAAGGGAAGAACAATAGAACTGATAACTGAAAGAAAATTCAAGGAGACCCCAAGGAGAGACGTCTTCGACAAATTCAACAAAAATCGCCCTCGACAACGACCAAGTCGCGGACCACCGCGCATAGGGCATTCAAATTTGCTGAAATAGCGATAAATAAATAAAAATTTTGCACGAATTTTTTTTTTGAAATGAAAATTTTCATTTCGGCGGCAACTTAAGAGAAAGAGAAAGAGAGAAAGAGAAAGTGAAAAATGCGCATGAGATTGCATCAAGCCACTGAACCACTCCAATCATCCAACAACAAGCCCAAAGAGTCAGTCCACATTATTACTACCTGAAAGGTGGCGCCACCGTATAGTGTACTACGCCAAAGTTTGCGCTCCACATCGTGATGCACACCGGCATTCAAATTTGATTGATTTTGAGTTTACGATTAGCGATTGATTGATTAATTTGAGTTTACGATAAGCGATTGATTGATTGATTGATTTTAAGTTTACGATTAGCGATTGATTGATTGATTTTAAGTTTACGATAAGCGATTGATTGATTGATTTTGAGTTTATGATAAGCAATTGATTGATTGATTTTGAGTTTATGATAAGCGATACTAGTCTCATTTAAGGAACAACGCCGTAATTCCATGTTGAGAGGCACGCAGACGCGGTAATTGGTTGTTAACTCAATCAAGTTTTTGTTATTTTCCCGGGTTTTCTTGGCAGGGTTCCCTGTTTCCCCGGGTTGTGCCGGGTTCGTGCCGGTGGAATGCTCGATGGATGTCGACCTTACCGGCGCACTTCACGGTCAGGGAGATCTGACCGATACCCTGTCCTAACTCGAAACTGTAAGATTAACAATTGAACGCGCCATGCTTGGACTGGCCGAAGTTCAACGTGTCCTAAACCGGTTCCGGTGGTTACGCAGATGCAATAGCAGGGCCTGTTCTACAGACAGAGTCCTCAATTTGGCCATTGTCTTACCAGACTCTCTCGCCATCACGTACTTTGGTCGAATAGCTTGACTACTCAGTTCGAAAGTCGGAAGTACCGTACGTGTGCACTTCGTTCGTCCTGTTTGTTCTGCCAACTAGGACTGGATTGTTTGCACTTTGTTGTAGATCTGCAGATAATGTATTTGTACACAGGAAGCTGCAATTTTAATAGACACAACCCTGCAGGCAGATTATTTCACAGGCAGGCAGGCAGGCTGGTAGCAGACACAAACAGACAGACAGACAAACAGATAGACAGACAGGCAGACAGACAGACAGACAGACAGACAGACAGACAGACAGACAGACAGACAGGGGACAGTCAAGCAGATAAATACATATATACGGACATTACAGAAAACAATTGGAGCTAAAGATTAAGACATTCAACCGTCAACACTGACGGAGTACCCAAACATAAAATTCGCGGACCGACAGAGAATCGGGCACGGACCAACCTATGCAACGATTTCACGAATGCAGTTTGAGACATTTGCAATGATACATCAGGTACTGCAGTAACGATGTGATTGTAGATAAAAACTGGAAGTGTATTTCTCCGTTTTTCACAACAATGATAAACATCTAGAGCTTAGCCACCTACAACAATTACAACTAAAAATCAGCTGTCTCACACGTGCGGCCGATGAAGTGCCCAGTGTGCGGGCGTGGCACGTCCACAACGTAGAAGCACTTAGCCAAATAATACTCTTTAAGAAAAAACAACATAAAACAACCCTCGAACAATTGCCCTGTTTCGCCAAATCACGGAGCACTCGAAGAATTTCAACCTTCGGTGAGATCGAGAAGTTTCTGGCAACGTGTGTGGGCCCTCATGCACTCCACTCCTGTAGTTAGTGCGAATTACAATTTCAAGTGTTCACACAATTTGCTTGTTCAAATCGACCGGTTAACACGTCATCAAGCCAAATTCACCCGGTCAAATCAGACACAGACACAGACACAAGACACAGACACAGACACAGACACAGACACAGACACAGACACAGACACAGACACAGACCACGGCTTATACTTTTGGCGCTTCTAGTAGATCAGACAAACAGACACACAGTGACAGGCATGACGGTCCGAGTGTTTAGGTGGTCGCTCGAGATCCCTCTCGAATCGTACCGACGATAACGCAGGATATGACTACCACTTTTAACAGAAATCTCCCCATAATACGTCAATATCGATCATGTGAGGATGATTGGATGGAATTTTTCGTCGTTCGACTTCTTCAGTTTTCCCGTGGAATTCTTGGAAACGCACCGATCCCTCCGCGCACAGGCATATGACACATTACGCGCACACAAAACGGTCGCTCCGCGTACGTTCCCCGGCAGCGAAAACCCGTTCGCACGTCGACACGTCGGAACATCTCACTTCATACTTCAACACACTCAACAAACACACACTTTCGCCGGCAGTCAGTCTCAATCCCTTTCAAGCTCACCGCGGTTGTGACTGTATCACCTCGAGTGGTCAATTGAGTGGCACGCAGAGAAACAAACAAAAACTGTCACCGTCATTTTTTGCCTGTTCGGTGATTTCCAGACAATAAACAGTTGTCCACATACCTGCCCGTCACTTCTGCTACCAATATAAAAGACCCTTCAGGTTCAAGGCTGAAGCGTTTATTGTAATTGCGATATCACTTTTCCTTCGCAGCGTTTTGTAGCGCATCGTTGAGTATCGAAGCCTTTACCGTCACACACCTTCTCAGCATCAGCATCATCCCAGGCAGGCAGGCAGGCAGACAGAAAGGCAGGCAGGCAGACAGAGAGGCGTTGTTCTCGACCCTGCCCCCCTTTGACTGATTTTTTTCCACATTTGTTTGTACAGTTCTCTGTACATAATCACCGTATACACACGGGAGGGAGGTGGCGGTCACTTTCACACAGACACACGGGGTTGCGTGATCGGTACAAGGTCTACGACTTCTGCACCCGCACACCGTTTCCGTACTGTCGTCTTACCCTCCGCGTCTTGAAGACATTCAACCGGGCAGCCTTAAACGTACGTTCTTGTCTATAAAAGCCGACACCGGTTCGCGGGTGCGCACCTCGCATTCGTCGACTCATCCAACACCCCAAAGAGCTAACCGAGTGATCTCCGGTGGTCATTTCATCCCCTAACCATCTCATCCTCGCCGTCATCTCATCCACCCATCCACCCATCCACCCATCCACCCATCCATTCTCATTGCTCACATTCACACGTTTCGCCTCTGTCTCTCCCGACGTACTAACCGACGTTGGGTCTACCGGGAAACACCACAAGATGGATCCGATCGATTCCGACCTGAAGTGGAGCATCTTTTTCGTCGTGGCCCTGGCCGGGATGAGCTGCCAGGTGGAGGCCCTGCCCGTCGACGCCTGGGGGATCTTCTTCGTAGCCGGAGGATTGGGCGGCGGCTTCGTCTCGGCCGGTGTGGTGGACCGTGCGCAGGACCTGGCGGATATGCAGCAGTACAATGAAGTCAAGGGATTTTTCCGTGTCGAAGCCAACATCGTTCGTCTGCAGAACGACGACGGGCTGGAGCACAACGGACTGCCGTGTGACGGCCCAGTGGGGAAGTGTGACCCACGGATTAGCGCTTTCGTTGACACGTAAGTAGGGAGCTACACAGACAAGCGTCATAGACAGACAAGCGTCATAGACAGACAGCTGGTACAGCTATAGGCTGAGGATAGGGTAGACAGGGATGCAGATGCAAGCGCGCAGACATTTGTGCCGATCCAGACATAAACAGTAACAGACACACAGACATCTACGCCGATCCAGACATGTGCAGTCACAGGCACACAGGCATCTACACCGATTCAGACATATACAGTCACAGGCACGCAGACATCTACACCGATTCAGACATGTACAGTCACAGGCATACAGACATCTACACCGATCCAGACATGTGCAGTCACAGGCATACAGACATCTACACCGATCCAGACATGTGCAGACACTGACATCAGCATAGACAGGCAAACGAATGGCATGCACAGACAACAGACAATGGTCAGAGATATACATCAGAGCGACATGCAGACACAGCAGACAGATAGAGGCTCGTCCAAACAGTCAAGTTCGCATGCTTAGCATTCCGCAGACAAGGACTCATCATAAAGATCCGAGATCCCTTTCGACGAATCGTAGTTCTCAGACCTAGGCATGCAGTTCAGACAGGCAACCAGCAAGTACATACGTGAGTGTATGGACGAGATTGTCAAGTCTTTGTGGGGCGCATTTACGTACAGACACTACTTCAACCTCGAATGTCGGGCATATACGGTCAAAGTCTTGAGTGCGTAAATCTCGAAACACGCATTTGCAAGTGTTTATTGCGAGCTCATGCAATGATCATCCGTTTGGCCATTTAACAGCGCATTTTTGTGCCCACTTGCAGTGAACGACCGAACCACGATTTCGGCGGCGACTCCGTGCCGTATCGTCACTACGCCACCCTCCTGACCGCGGAAGACACCAACTCACCGGTGGTGAACAGGACGGTGACTCGCGACGTCTGCGGACATTCCGTTCGTGTAAGTAAACATTTCACCCACTGATATCGTCTAAATATACGTTTAAAGGACATTTTAAATGTTTGAAAGACCGTTTTTTGCCTTTGAAAATACACAATTTTATCGCGCGCTTAATTGTCTGTTTCTTTTTTTTGTACAGAAAATCAACATACGTGTCCGTGCCGAGGACGTGGACACGCTCCGGAACGACGATAAGATCGACAACTTCAGCTGCTTCATCTACGGCCTTGACCGTCCGGCTCTCGACGAGGCCCACGCCGAATGGTCCCCCGAACTGGCCTGCGACGGTCTGGATCTTAAAAACACAAAGTAAGCACCCATCTCGCACCGGGCACCGCGATGTCTTGAGACGAATGATCACGCGCTCTGCGCAGCAAAGATTCCCACTGTGTTTAACGTCCTTTCTTTCTTCTCCTTTGTCTCCATAGAATATGGTTCAAGTACCGCTGGTTCTTCATCGACGCCAAGACCTGTCGGCCGTCTTCGAATGACCGCGGCCTGCTGGACGGACTCTTTTCTTAGATCAGTCAGTGCCTCGCGGACTCGTGCCTTGATCCTCGTCGCGGTCCGCGCCGTCCGTCTGCCTCTCTCTCCCTCTCTCTCTCACCGTCTTGAAAGCGCACATTCGATGGGCGCGTAGTTGAACTTTGATGTTGAGTTGCGGCTTGCGGCAGACAGACACAATTCCAGCCGTTTCAGATTTCAGTCTGCTTCTTTCGCTCTTAACTTTCCATCCGTCAAGACATCATCAGTCACAAAGTTCCTCTTGCCCTCGACCTTTTTTTTCTACTACTTTGTTACGCAGCATTTGCTGAAGTCTGAAGACGTCCGGACGTCTGCTGTCGCAATTCCACGTCTGGGAGCTCAACTTTTTTGTTACGACTTTTTTTTATCAGCGGGGAATTTATTTATTCCGTTTCAGATATATCGCAACCAGGTTCATAATAAAAGGGCTGGTTTTGACGGGAGGTCTTTCTTAATGCGTATAATGTTTAGTGGTGAAACTCAGAATAATCCAAATTTACATTTTTTAAAAGGTACCAGAAGTTCCATAAGTATGAATGATTAATAGTTTCCCCTAACCTCTGACAGACAAACAAACAGACAGACAGACAGATAAGCAGACAGGTAGACAGATAGACAGATAGACAGACAGACAGACAGACAGACAGACAGAGCAGACAGACAGACAGACAGACAGACAGACAGATTTCTTTTTGCAATCAGAAGAACAAGCGCGATTTTCAGAAAACACCAAAAAGACAACCTCAAACAAATGATAGTTCACGGAAGTTTATTAGTATATTAAGTGTTTAACATAGAAGTAGTCACCATAGTGTGGCTAATCCTCTATTGCACCAGGGTGAATTACAAACTGCAAACGGAGCGAAATCTCGCGTCCATTAATATTTTGACACCAATCACAGCTCCTAAAGTCCGTCTCGAGGATTCCTATCGTAGAGGTACAAATTGCGCTTGTAGTCCAGCATGCCAACGTTGCCGTTAATATTTTGAGCTTCCGGTCCGGCGAACTCCAAACTCGTCGGCACGTAGGTGCTATGATGCGGCGTGCATTGCGAGCACTGCCGGCGGAGGGTCGGTTTCTGACGCGAACCGCGGCAGCGCACCGCGAACCGCAGTTCCTCCGCCATTTCTGAGCAAAGCGATTGCTGAAACAAAAAACGCAGTTCATCGTTCACTTAAAACAGGCGCTGATCAAGTCGCTGATCAGATTAGCTTTCTTTAATTTTAATTAACATTTAATTATTAAAATTATTAAAATTATTAAAATTATTAAAATTATTAAAATTATTAAAATTATTAAAATTATTGAAATTTTGAAATTATTAAAATTATTAAAATTATTAAAATTATTGAAATTATTAAAATTATTAAAATTATTAAAATTATTAAAATATTAAATTATATGCAGATTAACTTTAATTCCTCTGGACTTACTCGGTCGACTGTGGCATTCTTTCGGGAATTCCTAAATGTGAGACGAAGTGAATTCAGACAATTAATTACATGTCCCATTGATGATTGATTCAGACAACAGTGAGAGGCAGGCGAAAGACTGAGCGTTACTGTACCAGATGAACTCCAAAATGGAAACCACAACTCCGCCAGCTAATCCGATTGACAACACCACGAATGCTCCTCCGAAATTGTCAACATCTATATCGCCAAAAATGAAAGTGAGATTACAGCTGTAAACGGGCGTACAATGTCTTGGAAAAAGGTTCTTTTTTCCAGGATAAAGTACACAAAGTATAAAAAATGATCGTTCTCACTGAGGGCGTTGGCAATATTTTCCTTTTTCCTGTCGCTCTTTTTGCAGTCTGACTTTCCTTTCCACCACTTGTCCTTCAGCTCGGTGATGATACCCAGTTCCTGTAGGTCCAGAATGATCAGCGACAATTTGTCACGCCAAATTGATCCTGAGAAAAAGAGATGAACAGTTTCCCGGTTGCGATTTCTCAATCTGAATACGTCATATATAAATAAATAAATAAATAAATATATATATATATGTACAATACAGTGAAGACAGAATGTTGCATATAGTAGGTCACCTTTGGGAGTCCCAATGCCGTAGCCCTTGGAGTCGAGGAGTCCGCCAATCTGCGTCAGGTTGCAATTGTTCGCGGCAACATACTCGATCATCGTGGACTCCATCAGGAAGGCATAATTCCCTTGGGCCACGCGCTCGATGCCTTCGTCGTAGCTCTGGACGAATGAGAGATGATGGTTTTTCGTCATCCACGTGAACATGTCCTGGTAGACTTTAATCCGGGCGTCCTGCGTAGACATGATTCGTTTACTATTGTTGCAGACATTGGAACAGAGATAGGCGCACTACAGATACAGGCATAGACACAGACACAGACACAAACACAAACACAGACACAGACACAGACACAGACACAGACACAGAAGACACAGACACAGACACAGACACAGACAAAGTTAAGCTTGGATTTACTTTGAAGAACTGGTACGTGGAACCACCAGAGACGACACCAAAATGAATCCCGTCTTTATTACGTGCCAAATCTTCTGCACCGTCGATCGGTGAAACCATCCGTTCGACGGTGAGAAAAGCAGCCAAATTGGCGGTGTACGATGAAATTATTATGAGCGTAAAGAACCACCAAATACCTGCAATCGAAGGAATATTATTGCGTGATGAGAAACGGAAGTGCAAATGATTTACCGCCAACAATTCGTGTGGAGAAGGCTCGTGGATAGACGTCCGAACCCTGCTGCATCAGCGTACCGATGCAGAACCACAGGGTATTGCTCAGAGTAAACTGGTTCTCCACAATGTCATGATGGACGTTGCATGGGTGCGGATTGTACCACTCGTAAGGGCTGAATCGGGCAATCACGAAGAGCTCCAAACTGACCAATGCATACGCGCACAAAACGTACATCCAGATTTCCGTGGAAAGAGGTTTCATAAATGAAAACAGACTTGGCGGCGCTACAACGGAGAATCCAACGTTGATTTCAGTGTAACTCTTGTTCGTTATTTCTGTCCGTCCGTCCCTCTGTCCGTCCGTCCGTCCGTCTGTCTGTCTGTCTGTCTGTCTGTCTGTCTGTCTGTCTGTCTCTGTCTGTCTGTCTCTTGCTGTCATTTGCATATCTGTCTGTACCGATTGTTTGAAAAAGTAAGGTTGACGTTACCTCTTGGAATTTTAAAAAGAATACTCAAACCCAAATTCATAAATGGTTTGGTGAAGTCGATCACTTGCTCGCGCTGGTATGTAATTGTCAACGCAGCCACAGCCAAATCAGCTTTCTGCAGAAAAGAGCAAAGGACTCTGCAAACGGCAGTCGTAAGACATAAAGGAATCAGCCGACCTTTTGCAACAGCTCTCCGATGATTCCCGTCCACGCCCTGGGTCCGATTGGGGCCTGCTCATCGACCGGCACTCCGTACTGGTTGTCGTGAACCAAGACAAATGTGTAATTAAACCCGGCCTTGGCGCCGATCTTCTCCATGAGATCAACGCAGAATCCTTCGTAACGGTCGTTTCCGGTGCGGTTATCTTTATCGTCCTTTTCCATTAGATACGGCCGTTCCTAAATTCAAGCAAAATACAATCAAGTAAATCAAGTACAAATCAAGTAAAATACACACATGGTCACAATTTTGGGTGGCAGAGTTCGAGCCATCAGGGTGATCGGAGTTTGAGCCACTCTTGCTAGAGCTTGCCACTGCTTCCTCCTGAATCCTTGATTTAATTCCCGACCAAATCGGAAAAATTAAGATTGAGCAAGCTGCTCTAAATTCCGCCAAAATCAACAAGTTCAATCAATCAATCGATCAATCGAGTAAAAGCTGCATGGTCAGCTGTGGTCAAGGGCGCGTGGGCGCGGTGACTTAATTCGGCTCGAACTCGGACCACCCTTTTTGGCTTAAAGTCTGCCACCCAAAATTGTGGCCATGTGTGTGTGTGACTTTAAATAAATGGGAAGGGAAAATGGCTGAGGGTTCTTGGGAAGGGAAAATGGTTGAGGGTTCTTGGGAAGGGAAAATGGCTGAGGGTTCTTGGGAAGGGAAAATGGTTGGGGGTTCTTGGGAAGGGAAAATGGCTGAGGGTTCTTGGGAAGGGAAAATGGCTGAGGGTTCTTGGAAAGGGAAAGCGCGTAAATTTGTTGCTTGATCTTTATTACAAGTTTTGTGGTAACGATGAGAGTGATGTTCCGGTTTTTGCCTTTGGCCACGTCGTTGGCCGTGATCCAGAGGTCGGATATCTTGGTCTTATTGGTGGGATTCCAAGTGCCGATTTGGACGATCTTCTCGGGGCTCTTATCCATCGCCAGCCGGAGGACGTCCAGCTCGAAGTCTTTCCGTTGACCGTCCCGAAACTGAATCTGACCGGTCAGTCCACCCACATTGGCCTGCATAAAAACTTCCATCTCAAAATTTAATATTTCACACAAAAATTTAATTCTACATAAATTTAGCAGATTTTGAAAATAATTCAATTGATTTTCAATTTTCAATTGGTTTTCAAGGTAAAACTAAATTTCGTCGATTTTTAAAATGAATCTCGTAGATTTTATAATTTAATAGAAATCTAAGTGTTTTTTTTTGTATAATTGAAGGTAATCGCTCTCGCACCGTGTTGAGGTAGTTCTGCACATTTGCTCCATCCGGCCAGGGGGTGTCCTTCGGATCATCACAGTTCAGATTCACAAAGGTGATGTCCGAGGAGACGCTCAGTGCCGCTATGGACTTGGCAAAGACATGGACGGCGTCGTACATCAACGCCGCGTCTGTCTGTGGAGATGAGCATATTTGTGGTGCAATAATGTCCTCAGACAACAACGCTACGGACAGACAGGTAGGAGTAGACGTCAATGCATGCAGACAGTCAGACTGGTAAGAATTCAGACAAACAGTTAATTCAGACAAACGATTCAGGCAGACAGTCAGTTCAGACAAACGGTTCAGGCAGACAAGCGGTTCAGACAAGCGGTTCAGACAAACAGTTAATTCAGACAAACGGTTCAGGCAAACAGTCAGTTCAGACAAACGGTTCAGGCAGACAAGCGGTTCAGACAAGCGGTTCAGACAAATGGAATAATTCAGACAATCAGTCAATTCAGACAAACGGTTCAGACAAACAGCTAATTCAGACAAACGGTTCAGGCAAACAGTCAGTTCAGACAAGCGGTTCAGACAAATGGTAAGGTAGGATAGACAGTCCAAGTCCTGCATTCAGACAGCTTGACACAAGACTGTTCTCCGTCGTACCGTTAAAGCGAATGTCTCGTTGAACGCGAGCAACGATGATGGACCTAGCGGTGTCCGTTCCCTAAACCGTGCCATCGCATGAGCGACGTCTTTGAAGACCGCTTCTTCCCGTTTAATAAGCCGAAACGCCGTCATATTGACAAAGTTATGCCTGAAGTCCTCCAAATCAAACAGCTCCATATTCTGGGAAATAAAAATGCACGCAATGCAAGGCGTTGTAATAGAACGGTCAACGTCCCACACTCACGAAACTTGTGAAGATGTAGTGATACCGGAAGTCGTTCATCTGCAGCTGTAGCATCTGTATAAAATTGGATGATAAAGATGTGTGTGACTGTTACAGAGTAAAGCCACAAAGTAGCCCCAAAATAGCCCCAAAATAGCCCAAATAGCCTCTAAGTAGCCCCAATAGCCTCAAAGAAGCCCCAAAACAGCTTCTAAGTAGCCCCAAAGTAGCCATAAATTAGCCACAAAGTAGCTCAAAGGTGCAAGAAACTAGCGACAAAGTAGGCCCAAAGTAGCTTCAAAGTAGCCCAAAGTAGCCAGAAAGTAGCCCCAAAGTAGCCACAAGGTGCAAGAAAGTAGCCAGAAAGTAGCCCCATAGTAGCCAGAAAGTAGCCCAAAGTAGCCAGAAAGTAGCCCCAAAGTAGCCACAAGGTGCAAGAAAGTAGCCAGAAAGTAGCCAGAAAGTAGCCCCAGAGTAGCCAGAAAGTAGCCAGAAAGTGCGAGAAAGTATCCTTACCCCTCTGAGGACTTTATTGAGGTTTTCATCGGCAATGTCCACGACGATGTTGAAAATGTTGAGCTCCTTGATGGACATGAGGGCACCTCGATAGTCCTGATTGTGGACCTGCTGAATGAACACTTCATGCTTGCTGTCTGAGTGTGTCTTGAGAAGACTCTGCAGCTTCACCAAGCCTAAAAGTAGCAAACCTAATTGTTTTTTTTATTGAGTGAACTAAAAAAAAACTTATTTTCCATATTAATAAATAATGTTAAAAAAATAGAATTTTCGAGCGGTACCAAATTGGTCCTCGTAGAGGATGACCATGCTGTGCCATTTCCAGTGGTCAACCAGGTCGGAAAATGCGACATTCAATACGGAGTAGGAAGGATACAAATTGATAGTGGACTGACGCATCGTCGAATCAGCTTGATCGAGCTCCCAGCGAGCCGCGATATGTGGAATCTCCAATGTGGCGCAAATCGACTGGACATGTGCGCTCAACATCGGGTCTTGTGGTCCAAAAAGGGCGGCGATTCCGGTACGGATCAAATTACACACTGAAATAACCGGTGCGTATATTATATATATACATCATACAGACGTCACTGGGTGACAGAGTTCGAACCACTCTTTAGCTGGGCGCAAGCAAAATTGGGTGACCCGAATTTGAGCCAAACACCCAGTATTGTGGCCATGTGCGTATGTATAAACACACGTGACCAGATTACTTGGCGGTCCGAGTTTGAGCCAAACACCCATTATTGGCCATGTGTGTATGTATATACAGACGTGACCAGATTACTGGGCGGTCCGAGTTTGAGCCAAACACCCAGTATTGTGGCCATGTGCGTATGTATATACACACGTGACCAGATTACTGGGCGGTCCGAGTTTGAGCCAAACACCCATTATTGGCCATGTGTGTATGTATATACAGACGTGACCAGATTACTGGGCGGCCCGAGTTTGAGCCACTTTTTAAGTGGGTGCAAGCAAAATTGGGTGGCCCGAGTTTGAGCCAAACATCCAGTATTGTGGCCAGGTGTGTATTGTGTAATCATTAAATCAAACTGATAGAAATTGACGCACACTTGCGTATGCCACAAAAGTCACACATCTTGTGGTCATAATTATAGAAATTGTCCCACATTCGACATTACAGTCATTTATTATGGAGGACACTCTCCTTGTACACACGTCCTCCTGACCTCTCGAGGTGTTTCAAGTTGCCAAACACTCGCACACTCGCACACCACCAACGTGCAAACTAATCGAAGCTGCTGAACCCATTTTTGACACCAACGCGGGAAAAAAATAAACAGCCAGAGTGTTTCTGCCATTTGTCAATTGATTGTTGGTCGTTATTTCCGCCTGGAAGATTGTTGGGCGCGGGAGCAGCGGACGACTTTCTGGCATTTCAGCCGAT
>LRSR01012215.1:0-54511 GCA_001579985.1 Hypsibius dujardini | reverse complement strand
TTTTCTTCATATTATTTGATTACCTCGTCCGTATCGATGCCATCTATATCGCCTTCAAACAATGAGCTGTTACTTTTCTCGACTGCCTTTTTGATGAAGTAGTCGTAGACCTGATCTCCAATCATTTTGCGCCAATCTAAACCAAAAAACAACACATTGCAATGTATTTTCCAATGAGGACAATTTCAAAATATAATACAGACCTGGCCGCAGTTTTGCACTGCGTTTTTGCACGGAATGGACCAAAGCAGCGTGAGACAAGCACACCATCAAGATCATTGTAATTCTTGAGTTAATATACATTCTTTGTAACAGTGTAATTGCGCGTAATAACATTAGCGTGTTGGCGTGTCATGAAAATAAAAAGATGAAAAATATCCAACTAGTGCTTCCTAATATACTTGCAAATATACGATTTATACTTGTAAAGAGAATGGTGGTTCAGAGAGGCTGTTTATTGCAGAAAAGGCGGCAAATAAAACGAGAACTGGTTGTAAGGCTTTCCCTTTAAACCTAACCATATCAATAATTAAGAGACAAAAAACGTGTTTTGCTGATTTTTTAAATGCACTTATTACTGAACTGATTCTTCAGTCGAATTATATGCTTGTAAAATACGAATACGTATTCTCCTCTCTTATTTCAATGCTAACAGAAATTACCCATTCGTTTTTCCTTCGTGCTTTTTTTGTTTGCATTTGCTGAAGACAAAACGTGTTCAGTCGTTGAAAGAAAACTGTATAAAATAGCTCGGGTTTTCATACTACGTGTCACCGCTATAATTAAATATGGTTAAAGAACAAAACCCATATGTTTCTTTGATGCTCATGTATGAGGTTTTATTATAAAATGTTGACTCGTAACTGGTTAGTGTGACGTTATTACAGATAACCGGTTGATACATTCCAATGCGCTTTTAGATGCGTATTTATTGTGCTCAAGGAAATAAATTCGATTGAGGGCTTCGTGCATAAAGCACTTTTCACTTTATTGAAGCATTTTTCTACTGCAGAAAGCGCGAAGATTCCAACTATTATTCTAATACTCTTGCTTACAACCTACCCTGTTTTTAATTCCAACAATGGTAATTGTTTACGTCTTGTTTTGGAGTGTATGGCTTCTCAGATCATTGGGTATGTCGTATGGTCAACATATCCTACTGGGTTGGCTCTATTAGTTAAAAGGTGTAATAATTGCAGCCATGACCGAAAGCATTTCCGTGAAGGTTGCAACCAGAACGTTCCAAGCGACTGACCAACCTTCGAAGGTGGTGATGCTCATTACGGTCCAGGATACATCTATTCCAGATGCGGTGTACGATGTGAGTGGATCCTTGTACGCCGCAAATTATTACATACTGTTTTATTATTTATTTATTTTATTATTTACTGTATTAGCTGTTTGTCCGTTCGACTGTGCTTGGCTCGATTATACCCACATAGCCACAATTTTGGGTGGCAGACTTTAAGCCATAAAGGGTGGTCCGAGTTTGAGCCGAATTAAGTCAACGCGCGCACGCGCTTGACTACAGCTGATCATGCAGCCTTTACTCGATTGATTGGACTTGTTTATTTTGGCGGAACTTAGAGCAGCTTGCTCAATCTAATTTTTCTACTGGGCCGGGCGTTAAATCAAAGATTCAGGAGAAAGCAGTGGCAAGTTCTAGCCAAGAGTGGCTTAAACTCAGACCACCCTGATAGCTCGAACTCTGCCACCCAAAATTGTGGCCATGTGTGTAATAGAGAAATTGCATGCTGGTATCGCATATTCTCAAGATATTTGCTTTCGTTTTTAGATTACCCCTGTGGAGGAGGAAAGTGTTGAAGAATTTCAGCGCTTACCTGGTAGTCCTCTGTCAACTGAAGACATTGTTAAGGCAGCCATGAAACGATTCCGTCGTGCATTCATGCCTACGCTGAAGGTTTCAGGTACTTTCTTTACAAGTACGTACTGCCATCTGTTTAATGCTGTTTCATTTAGAGAAGAGCAGTTCTTCAGGCTTCCCAGACACTGCCACTAGTAACGGAACGAAGGTGGATGTCAAAGGTGAGCAATTTATAATGTGGTCGACGATCTGCAATCAGAAAGTCTCTGCACACGGTTTGAACTAGCGGTAGAGGCCAAAGTCATCCCAGGTCAAACAGGCATCAACATTTTTATGAGAGCAACCAATTTTGTTACAATTTCAAATGTTAAAATAGTTGAAAATGCCAGGTATACAGAACATGACAAAAAACTTACGAGTTGGACTAAAAAATCGAAAAAAACTTGAATTTTTTCCGTATTCCTTTATATTTTTTTCAAGCCATCAAAATTCCAAAATCAAATTTTCGAGTCATGGGTATTCTGAGTGGGCATTTTCATCAGCATTCCTTAATTTTACAAGTACATGAAATATTCATCTGCAGCATTTGTCAATTCCGGCGGGTTGGCGTAAAAGTAGGAAACTTGCCTTGTTAACCACTGGTCCGCGCCTGGAACTTGATACTGTTGCTTTCTTAATTTGGAAGATGCTCTAAGATACATGTTTTTACGTTTATCTTGATTCAATGTCAAATTGGTGAAACCCGGTAAAAATTCGGAGAAAAAATTAAGATTTTATGATTGTAAAATTTATTCATATTATTTATTCATTATTTTATTTATTGTCTTTAGGAAAAAGGTACTAAATCCAAAAGATTGATAAAAATGACAGAATTTGTGTCCTTTTTCGTACAGAAAAACATGTTTTTTTTCGACGGGAGCATTTGACTTACTAACTTCTGTAATTCTCAAAAAAATACCTTTGAACGAAACGAATGCAGGGAATTATGCATTACTCTTGATATTCTAAAATTCAAATCTGGAGCACATGTTATTATTTTTGAAACCGACAAGGTTAAGGGAACCGGAATGCAACTCTTTGAATGTTTTTATTGCTATTATTTACAATACGACACGCAATATCCTATGGATTTCAGAAGTAATCTTGCCCAAGCAAACAAGTCTTCTGACCATGAGTCACTGGTCAATATCTTCCTCTCCTTGTGGCGATGAATTAAAATTAGCAAACCAGAATTAGTCATACAGCTTTGGATTTGCGGCAATGACATTAGTCCAATTGCGACAATTTTTTACGAAATTTAGGCCTAGCATTTAAAACCCCATCCCGCCTCAACTATGACAGGCTGGTAGCCAACCGCTAAATCAAATTAACTATTTAATTCCAGAAATAAGAAGTTGGGTTTGCACATTTTTTCAACACAACTCCAATACGAATATATTGCACAAAGACGATTTTTAAAATCATTAAAACTGGTTGAGATTAAATAACAGATGTGATGACATCCGTCAGAGGATGAAAAACGCTTTCAATGTGCTACAACAAGATACCCAGCAAGTCCATAATAATCTCAAAAAATGTTGATCCATGATCGATGTCGAGTCTGTTTAACTGCAAAACAAGTATTCGGAAGACAACATATGTTTTGGGTATCAAATCGGAAGAAATAAAAGACTTAGTCAATGCCAATCAACCAGTTCAGACTTCAGACAATTAATTTCTGTTATTCACAACCCCCACCCACAGGAAAAGTGACACTGGGGTAACCATCTACAGTTCCCCACAATTCTGAAGGATTTCACAATATTTTCTACATGTTAGCATCAAACATGAATTTTTGTCTTTATGCCTCTACCAAACTTTGAAGGTTTTTGCAAACATTGTGGCAGGTGGGCTAACCGTTGATTTCTATTCCCAGTCCCCCATATGATACTTCGAAATAAGTTCAAAATAAGATATATAGCTTCTGAAGCATCAACTTCAAACAAAAATTCACGAGTAAGACATGAATAAGACATGTCAGACAAGTGGGTTGTGGCCTTTAGAGCGCTCGATCTAACCATTTCCTTTTCGGTGCGGTTAATTTTCTGGGCGACATACTGTTTCCACAAAGTCCATCCCCTCTTCGATTTTTTTCTTAAAAATACTTCCACACCACAAAACCGTCAGCAAAGATTTTTAAATCTATTACTTCAAATAATATTCTAGTGTTTTATCGTCGACGGGAGTTCATTCTATCAGAATATTATTCTCGGTAATGAGTAGCAAACTTTTCGTTAGCAAAAATTATTTGACTCAAGTTTCACGTTATATTAGTCAATGCAGTCAGAGATACAGATTAAACAAACCCATGATTAGACCAATACAACTCTCATGGTTTATTATACTCGTAAAGCGTTCTGCTTCAAAAAGATACAAGCAAAACGTATGTCAAACTCACTGACCATTGGCTAAAACAATGTGATTTTTTGGTAAACTTCAGTAGGCGACGGCGAATCAGTCCTTTGTTGATTATAAAATACAATTATTCCAAAATATCTAACTCTGTAATTGTTGATGAAGCCTCAATGATCGGTAGAGTTGAAGATGCGTACAAGCAAGTAGAACACTTTTGCTGATCAAATCTATACTTTTAGTGAATCAATTCTGTAAAGGATTGCCTGTGCGATGAAGGGGTACAACGTCAGGCTGGCACCAGTTAGGTTCCCGGATTGCCAATTATTTTGCTTTTTTTCTGCTTGCTTCTGGTGTTCTCAGCAAGTGGTATATAAAACAATTGATATTTCATGTTTTTGAACTATTGATCAACTTTCGCCATTCCTGGATGCCGAAGGATTATTTTTACTTAAATATTTCTACAAACATGTGCCCGCCAAACTGTAGACATTTTTTGGGTATTGCTTTTAGATCATAATATTTCGCGGAAGATTTCCACAAATATTTCTCCTAGTTCGAAAAGGGATTGGCAACTGATGACATTGTATACCATTTCAGAAATGGACGATAGTTCGAGAATTTCAACACACTGTCTTTTCTTCACTAACTGCTCATACAGTTGCAAGACCAATTGCGACTCCAAAGGGATGCCCTTGAAGAAGGCTTTTCCCGGCAATCCTAACATGCGCTACACCGAGTACAACTGCACGGATGACGCTCTAATTAACGGCGTTGCTCAGTGGAGAGAAACCGATGGTTAGTCCATTGGGTCCGTTAGTAACAACTGACGATATCTTTTGTTTAGCATTTACTGTTTTATTTAGGGGTGGTAAAGAAATTCTTCGATTTGTCGCGAAGGAATGAAATTGTCACGTCGTGTGCTTTCTACGAGACACACTGGTACGAATGCTACGGAGTGGCAGACTGTTCCAGAGGCGATCAAGGAATCTTGACTTGTGAAGGTTCTGCTCCATGGCGAGGGTTTTACGATCGCTCACCACTTCAAGGTAAATTTAATCATTTCAACGAAAAGAGGGTTTGAGCTAAAGTGTATTTGCAGGTGCTGGCTGGTCCGGAAATGTCACACAGGAAGCGATGAACAATGGAGGAACGTTTCAAGGCCAGACAGGTTAGATCGAAGTTAGAAAAATATAAATGAACTGGACTTGACATCTTGTTTTTTCTTCTTTCACAGTTGCGGGCGACTTGAATATTCTGCGAACTTGCAACTAACCAGTCCTTGACTGGTACATTGTGTGTAAGAGATGAATCCAGTTCATTGCAATGTTTCTCGCACATTGCACCATTAGAAAAAAATATTTACAGAGCAATTAAAATTAGAACTGTACTTCTGCTTATCCTTAACGAATAGCAAAGGTTTGTACTCGAGTTACAAAGATCTGCTGGTAGACGTGTATTGAAAGTAAGACGCCGTGAACGTTATATCGGTCAAAACCTGAATCTCTCGTGACAATACCATAACTCTGCGATTTAAAATTGATATTTTTGTCACGTCACGCGGCATTCGAATAATTCTCAGACAACTGAAGATCGCTAGTAATAATAAAGTGTTGTAGCCATCGCAATTCTATTTAATGGACTCTGTTGAGTTATAAATATAAATGCTATCGGATGAAGGCTAGCCCTTTTATTGAATTGTTAAGGAACTCGGAGTAACTAACACAAAGTTATACCCCAAATCGGACTCGATCTCCAAGAAGGCGAAGGACATGTTCAAAAAAACACTTAATTATTATTGTGTATGCCGGTTCGTAGCTGCCCTTCCATATCCTGTGGACAGTGAGAAAAACACACACGTGAGACAAACTTGCCTTGAGAACGCTCTGTGTTCACAGCCTAACGCCGAATGAAATTTCAAGCAACTTTCGAAAAACATATTCTCTTCCGGTGAGTCAGGGAAATTTGGAGTCAAGCAAACTACTGAAATTTTCGTACCCGCGTTGTGAGAAAAAACTTTTCATCATGACGAGGACGCGGACGTATAGCGTCTATAGTCATTTCAAATAGAAGACTGGTGAACTGCTGCTTTTGCTTCGACCTGGAGAAATACGACCAATAACCTGTTAGGAGCGTATGATGTTCGCAACATTCGAGTGCTTTTCTCAACCGCTAGTTTGGAAGTACGGATGTTCTTATAATCTCGCTATAAACTTTCCACCATTGTATAAACGCTATATAAATTCGCAAATGTGGCCGACTATGCTTACGTAATTCCTGTATGTATCCCATAACAAGTTTCATTCGGTACCGCCCTAATTTCGCAACTCAAGTATCCCCAAATATTACGTGTAACGCGCCTGTTTTTGATTATTTCGTGACAATATTTTTATTCTCAGCAATTCCGCTGTTATGTTAACATTTAAGCATTTATTGTGAGCATTCACTTTCGCCGCTTTTCTCTATCTTTTGGCTTGGTGGTACGGCATTCTCTGGAAGTGAATGTATCAGCCAAAAGTATGCCGGATTATGTAGAAACAACGACCCTAAATGTACACAGGCCTGTCATCAAGAATAAGCATTTATTATTAAGCCTTATTAAGTATTTATTATATATATATATTAAGCATTTATTGTTACCTGGGTTGTTTCCAACCTGCTGGAAATGGAAATAAGTTGCGGGACAACTGTTGAAAGCAGAAATATTACTATACTGTAATGTTGTCTTCTGCACGTCTCGACTGGTGATGTCTCCCGATTCTGGCAACTGGTTTTTTGCCACGGTATATGAGATCCTGAACTTAATCATGGCTTCTGAATTTTGCTTGCTCAAAGTACCTGAATGTTTGTTCCGGACGAGGTTTTATTTTGCAGTACCTCGGTTACGTGGTGTCTCAACAATAAGCCTCGAAGCTTGCAGCAATCGCTACTTCTTCATTCAAAGACAATTGAGTGATTTCAGGAATGTTGATAAGACTTGTTGGTGCAGAAAAAAACGGCTATTTTTGAAATGCGCTTTACTTGAAAAATTTGCAACTATTCACCGTGTACTTTATTCTGGTTCGAAATGTTACCGACTTTGGTTGCTTACAAGAAAAATACCGATAAACTGCCGATTATATTTATAAAATCTTTTTTCAATGGAGGACGCAAAGAATGAAAATGCTCCGGACAGAACCCATTCTGAAACTCCCTATCATCCTTCTCTTTTCGCCAACAATACCATTTCGCGAAATTCGCATCAACGAAGTTTGAACTATGTGTAATTCAAGTTATTGTCTTCCTTTGAAATGACCCAGAACAAAATCTTTGCCCGAAAGGGTTGGGAAATAACTCTGAAAATATGAGCTCAGGTGTCTTAACGATCGTCCTGGGCAATGAAAATTCGACAAAATTCTGAATCCCCTGTTCATTAAAAATGTTTGCCCCGGGTGAACCTAAAGTGGGTATCAAAACGGGCAGAACTTAGAAGCCGAACGCACCTGCTGTGAAACAGCCGTTTTCGATATTACACTGAATTTTTTAAACGAGACTGAGACAATGGGCATTGAATTTCATCCCGAGTTAATAACTAAACAAAACACGCTGCTTGACAGTTCAAGAATTGACCAGGGTAGGAACATTATGAAAATTCTGATACATTCCGACACGATAAGGTAGAGATACTGATGGATTTCAAATGCTAGCTTAGTTCACCTGGGTTAAGTTTAAACGAAACTTGTTCCGAGTGCAGCGGGCGGGAGTGAGGCTAAGACAAGTATACTTGTCTTACGTATGAGTCAAAATATAAGTTTCTACCCGGTACAGAGCCAACCGTTCTCAATTTCTTCAGTAGCCTCGTCTGATGAAATTTCTGTAGTAATTTCCTCTGACCAGAGTTCAAACCCGAGTTCACTTTTGTACTGACAGTGAAACGCGGCAAAGCTTCGTTGGACCAGGGAAGTTAATTGTGTCATTTGCAAGGTGGCATGTTCGAACCGGCCGTTAGTGAAAAGTTTTCAAACTAGGTGTTTCAACGGTGAACTGTCACTTTTTCTATCAACTTTCACAATTTTATTTGGTGTTTTTTACTTGATCATACCGGTCGTTTCCAGCTATAGCGTTTTGATTCTATCCAAACCGGTAACGCGTATATTAAGTACAAGAAAATGAAAAATTATTATGGTCCGTCTCACCGAGACCGCTTGGCAGTCGAATATGTGTTCGACAGTCACAACCGGTTCGATGAATTTGAAGAAGCTGAAGTTGTATAATTACCTAAACTGGTATTCATACAACAGCAAATACAACTGTGCCGAGATAACTTTGCGGGTCGCAGCTTGGGTTTTGGCAGGCCGTGTGGGACAACCAAGATTTTCAAATTTTTAAAATTCTGCCCTGACATTACCCAAAGTGGTAACGCATCTGTTTATGCCTTAAAATTTGTATCTAAAACAATAAGTTGTCCCACACGGCCTGCCAAAACTCAAACAGCGACTCGTAAAGTAACTTTGGCACAGTTGTACGTCAAACGGAATATTATGAACAGTGCGAGCGATATTTTATTATCTGGAGTCGAGGTGCAAACCCCAGTGGGAAAGCCAATTTGAAATATCTCCACAATCTCCCCCGCACCCGTTGTTTAATTTAGACCAAAGAAAAATTCGTAGCTTACGACATATTATGTTTGGTGTGTGCGCGTTAAGTTGCTCCGCGTTTACTTCCTACGAGATTGAGGTTTTATTTAAATTATGAATTTGTCAATAAATTCGATACATTTTTTCCCATACCAGATATGCTTCTTCTTTTTGGTGTACTGTCATAGCGTGCCAATATGCGCATTTGTGTGATTTTGTCTCTATTTTCTAAACATATCAAGCCTGATTATATAACCAACTTTGTGTATGCAAAAATTTCCGCCAAAAGTAAAATTTGTCCGAATAGATGAATAGATTTATCATTTGGCAAGAATATCTTCCGGTGCTGTTGGGCAAAACAGAGGGACAAAAAAGGGGCCTCAAACCTCTGCAATCGGGTCGATTCCAAGGATATGACGTATCCGTGGATGCCAGCCTTACCAACGAGTTCTCCACTGCGGCTTTTCGCGTGGGTCATTCCATGGTGCAAGGCGAACTTCCTCGACTGAATGAGAAGTTTGATGCAATTGGCCAAATTTCCCTCCACACAACATTCCTGAAGGCGAGCCAATTTTACAAAGAAGGCATTGTCGACGAGCTGGTTCGGGGGATGGCCCGACAGGCAGGCAAAATCGTGGGACCCAGCGTCACTGCTGAACTGTCCCAGCAACTCTTCCCAGACCAGAAGAATCCGCAGTTTGGCCAGGACTTGGTCAGTATTAATATCCAGCGCGGACGAGACCATGGCATTCCTGGTTACATGCAGTGGCGTAGGGATTGTAAACTCTCGACGGCTGACAACTTTGCCGCATTGAAGAAACAAAAGGCGTTACCGGACGAAGTTGTGGACAAGTTCCAGTCAGTATATGCGTGAGTACTTCTAAGTTGCGACGAAATAGATTTTCACATTATTAGTGGAGGAAAGTATAACTACCGGATAATGAGCTTCAACAAACAATTTGAACCTACAGGTAGGGTACGTATTTCATTCAGGGTCGACCCGTATGATTTCAAGAAGCGCAATCGTTCATTGACAAATGATTTCCGATTTTTTAAACATCAATTCGAAACTAAGTTTGAATTACCATATATCTAGATACGTTTGATTTGCAAAGTTTATCTTATGTAAATATTCCCTACCATTCCAGCAAATTTGGAATGGTAATATTTAAATCGTCAAAGTAAGTTGACCATTCTGGTAACTTACGATGTAGTACTAGAGCAAGCTGAAAAGTGGGAAATCTCACAAGCTTCACTAGCTATCCGCAAAAAAACACATTTTTTGAAACATTCTTGTTAGGAAGCGTATCCACGTTACTGCGCTGTTCGGACGCGATTTTTCACACAATCAAATGTTTGATGATTTTATGGAAATCATTCAGGGTTTTCATTAATGTAAATTCCGTCAAACATCCTCCGCACCCGCTGTTCAAAACTATGAAATTGTTTAACAGATTTATCGCTTATTTTCTGGAATCCGGTGTTTCAAAACGCTTCAGTTTTCGCCGAATCGCCAACCGCAATGGCAATGAGTGACTATTTTCGCGCCCCCATTTAATTTTCTAAATTCATTGTTCAGTTTAGAGGCTTTTTCTTTCTCAAAAAACGGTCAATGACGTCATCAGATAACCTTACTTTCCGGGCACTCGTTTGTGATCTTCGAATGCTTGATATCTTCTAAATAACGTAGTTCTGCTTTTTTCCGATATGTAAATAAAATCGCTGCCACGTGAATTTAGCGTTTTCATCTGCCGGGTGTGGTCAAGCAGAAAACTGGTAAAAATTCTCAGTGACTAAAACTCCCCCCATCCCAAAACAAAATATTTTGGGTATTCCCCATGTTCGCTGCAATACGGTTCCCTAAATCATAATGCTGAATTGGAATGGCTGAAAATTCGATTACCAATCGGAAAACTGCAATACCAAGTTTATCAAAAGATATCCGCAATTCAAAGCTCCCAAACAAGTGGGTGAGAGAGACGACTTTGTCCCTTAACGTTATGTGTTTTTGATGGAAAATTGCAAAAGACGATAGTTGTTCAGGTGAGGTAATTGCGTAAGAAACCATTTTACAAGGCTACAAACAAAACTACAGTAGCAATTCCGCGAAATCAAATAGGCAGCAAAAGAAGAAGATTGATTCATAATTCCTAGACCAGTAGATTTACGGCTTTTGTTTTTTAGAACCGTTGAGGATATTGACTTATACGTGGCTGGAATCTCAGAAGTACGAAACGCTGATGGTATTATTGGAGCCACACTGGGATGTATTATTGCCG
This sequence comes from Hypsibius dujardini, assembly GCA_001579985.1. Lineage (NCBI taxonomy): Eukaryota > Metazoa > Tardigrada > Eutardigrada > Parachela > Hypsibiidae > Hypsibius > Hypsibius dujardini. Next base: position 43,400 of record LRSR01012215.1, on the reverse strand, counting down.
AACAGTTTGGTCGGCTGCGGTCTGGTGACCGACTCTAGTATGAAAACGACCTTCCACTGCCATCTCGTCTCACGGACCGTAAGAGTAAATTTGCCAGAACAATGGAAAAAGAAAAGGTATAGTTCATAACCCGTTATATTTGTAGAGCAATTGACGGCCATCCGGCGGACCAGCATGGCCAGTATTTTATGCACAACAGCGCTGGCCATGAACGCCGTCCAACCGAGAGTTTTTGAAACTTTAACGGTTGCCGGGTAAGAGCAACAGTTAATTTTTTGGGAAAATTATGAGGCATTTCAGTAATGACGCTTGCAGGAATGGACGGGTTGACTGCTCCCAAATTCCCCGTTTGGATCTCGGACCATGGAGAGGAGTCTAAAATGTTTCCGCATTTATCCACCGGCTTCCTTTTACAAGTCATCGTTTACTTGTAGAAACTTAATGTTGATGACACGTTCTCTAAGAAGTAAAAATGAATTCGAGCATGGTTCTTGTTATGAAATTGCCAGCAAACATCGCTCTGCTTCTGGTCAACTACATAAGTTATCTGAAGTTGGAAACAAAGCTGGTAATTCATTTTGATCAACACATCCGTGGTGAACTGGTTCTAGAGACAGATAATCAATTCAAATGCTTTCCAAAATAGTAGTTAGAACCTTAGTTAATTAACTAAACTCTCATTGAATTTGTTAATCCAAAAATCATATTTTACGATTTTGACGTCGCTCGCTAATAACACTTTTTCGACGTGCTTCGTCCATCGATAGGGAATTTCAGCATTTGTGAGCCACTTATTTGAGATCATATAACGGGAATGTGTTACAAATTAATGTTAACGCGCGCGAGACGTCTTCTCTCCTTTCCTCAATTGGTCGGACGTACGTACAAGTACCGCGCTCCTCTTCGAGGTCGGCCGCCACGGCGGTCATGCCGGAAGTGACTATCATCCACTGTACTAGTATATATATGTATATAGTCTGCCTTTGCGAGTTCCCTTCTTCGGTCAATCATTATTTCGTGTTCTCCTTTTTCGGGAAAGGTTTCCGCCCGCCCGCCCTACATCTTTGTACGGCGATCATTCACATTAAACGGGGGTATTCGGACTCATCCGAATTCCGATACCCAATACGGCAACCCAATCATTTCTCTTGTGTTACGAGCGTTAGTTAACGTTACACAAACGCCTCCCAGCCAGCCAGTTGTCACGCAAAAATGAGTTTTCTTCCAACAGAGCAGAGGCTCAGGATGGGGTGATTCATTCTGGGAGACAGTTCCGCAATCGGCAATCAACCGGCTACCCCAGATGCAGAGGCTCAACCGAAAATGCTAGACATTGACATTGGCGATAATGCAGTTAGTTATTAGCCTATTATGCAGTTAATCACGCAAGTCATATGTTGGACACGCCCAACAAGTCCCCATATCCAATCATGATAGTTCTTTAACTCACGAGTATCATACTTAGTTTGTAACTCTGTCCACTCTATTAACCCTATTCTGATGTATGTGCCATTTACCTTCATTTCTATAGTTAAAACTTTACTATATAATAATGTGTTTTATTATTTCTACAGTGAGTTCTACTTCCTCTTTCCTTTCTTTCAGTTTATTTCTCTAACAGTCTTTACTATCAGTCTAATAAACTTGTTAACTATTCAACTTACGGTTGGTAGACCTAACACATACGTGGAATGTCGTCAGGTTTCAGCGGAAGTAATTTATTAATTTTTTTAAGCAATGACAAGGTCTGCCTACTGGGCCAATTTCACTGGCCCTTCCGTTACGCCCGTCTCAGTGCTACAAAAGAAGGAGTGGGAAGTCTCACTTGCCACTCCAGACCCTTCAAAAAATTACGTCAATGATTTTTTTACAAATGTTGCTTTGTCACACAGGTTGCCAGTGTGTCTCCGGATCAGCAACTCGGGGCAACATTTTAGTTTCGCCTATCGTGAAGGAACAATGCGTGACTCTACTGTAGCTTTGTACATACTAGGGAACCTTACAAGAAAGTACTGTACTTCATTTTTCTGCCTTCAGCTTGAGCATCGTGGTAAATTAAACGGTCAAGTATTTGAGTCATACGCCAAAAAATATTCCATAAGCCGTTAAGAACTAAGAAAACTGCTAAGAACTGTTGATGCACTGTGCTCCATGGTTCCGCAGTAAACAGGTTTAGTAAAAGATACTAGGAGTAGGCCTTATAAATACATGCATAACGCTAACAAATATCAGTATATTGTACAAGCCTAGCTCGCCGGTCTTGCCGTTATTGCCAGGCGTTATTCGTTAATTTGAAATGAATCAGTGAAGTCAGACATAACTACTTTTTCACAGTTAGAAGCAGGCTTCAGATGTTGGAAGGCTACTCGATACACGCGAAAACAGTTGTGAGAAATTGGTTCCAAATGAATCAAGCTACTTTAACTTAATTCAAGTCAGATTAAGTGAAGTAATCAATTCCAGTCTAGGTATTCACAAGTAAATTATCTAAATGAGTTCAATATAAGTTACGCTATTTACGTTTCGTTACGTTACGTTACATTACGTTACGTTACGTTACGTTACCTCACGTTTTATTAAATAAGTGACTGAATCGAACCTTTTCCTTTGCGATTGCCAATACCACGTTCGAATTTACGGATTTGAATCAATTTTCGGTACTGTATTCGGGTTTTTGCCACGTACTACACGCGTGGTTCTTCGCGAGTCAAAGCTCCGTAAACCCTAATCCAGTTCTGGCACACCAAGGTTATGGTGAACTTCCGCGGTAGAAAGAGCTGAATGGCCTAACTTAACGGTACTGCATTTTAGATTATTGCTACGTACTAAGCGTTTCGCTACTCAAGGTGCCCAAGCTCAATCGGAGGCATCATGGCTTTCAGGCTTTTGGCTATTTTGCGGTATCTCGGGTATCAAGATCGGTTCAGCCGTTATTGAGAACATTCGCGTACTGGGTAAAAACCGGAGTTTGACTTATGCGTTATAGGCTGTCTTGACAGTGTGCACTAAAACTTGTTATCAGAAACCGGTTCGTAAAAAAGTAGAACTGACTTCAAGCGCGTTACTAACCGCAACAGTATTGCTGAACAAATCTCTCAATGATTTGACGGTCTTTGTATAAAAAACCGCGACTCCTGATCGGTTGAATTGAATGCAGTGGGACAATCATCAGCTGAGCAAATTACAGACATTTTTCCCTACATCGCTGATCTCGCCGGTCGAGATATCAAATGAAAGGAAATTCAATTTCCTTGAATTACGGGAAAAAGAAAGTCGAGATTTTCGTTCCCGTTGGGATAATATCTGTGGCGGACTGGGGGTCGGTGCGAACTCCCTGATTTTTGACTGCACGCCAAGTGGGTAGCGTAGGCTTTCAGCCTACTCCGTATCACAGTGTGCAAAGTAAATATTCGATATCCTACTCACTGCTGCGCTGTCCGGTTGTCATTCACGACTGCGCCGATCAGCTGATCTACGCTCCCACCACGTCTGCCCGCGTGTACAGTAATTGTCGGTACCCGTAGGGTCTTGAAATGACTTGTGTGAGCCGACGTGGAATGGAGAATTGCGGTTACTCGGGGTCCTTCGGACATTGAGACTTCCCAGATTAAACTAGCTCTTCCGTTTGTTTGCTGAAAAGTCTTGAGTAAAAAAAACCGATCGCTTGCTATAGCCTTGTCGCGATGGGTGGTGTGGCTCAAAATATCTGAAGCTGACTCGTAATTTGCGAGACATTTTGCTTTGACTTATTATAATTTGGAACCGGATACTCGTAGTCTGGTGAGATTGAGCAATGACTTGATTTTGATCACCTGGTCTCCGAAAAGGGAGGTTGCTGCTATGACCATATCCAAGTTAATGTGTTTCAATACGTTATGCGAAGTTGAAGGTGTGTGTACAGGAAATTCAATCTAGCACTGTGCTATGATTATTGAACAACACGTGTTCGGTGTGATCAACGAGAAACAATGACACCATCAATTTAAACTAACGGTTCTGTGCTGTTACTGCTGACATGACTGAGAAGCACTTTTTTCGTCGACCATCTGTTAAAAATTCACAGCAACCGGAACTGTAGTCAGTTGCAGCCACCAATTTTTTGACAATTTTGGTACTTGGCTATATGCTTGTTCTTCAACGATCAACTAGCCCACACACAGCAGTACACACCTCAAATGTTTTCTCATGGCTTTGTTATTCAAACCTCATCTTCGACTGGGAATAATGATGCTACCCAAAGATATCTGCAGAGTGCTTTCGGCGTTGCTTTTCTCTTTGTTCCTAACATTGGTTTTTTGCGAAGTAAGGCATGGGAATACATCTAGAATATAACACCGTACTGTGTATTGCACATATTTTGAAAGCAAAATACGTTATTTCTTGTTACGTTGCGGCAACCTCTCGTACTTCTAGAAAACGCGTTTCTTTGCCCACAGGATCTTTTGGGAGACGGATTGATTCTTCTCGAAATTCCAAACGGATCAGTTAGCCAACTTCAGTGTCCGTCCGATAAACACGTCAGCGTTCTTCAAGCAATCCTGTCGCCGGTATATAATCAAATAGACGGGCAATGTGTAGCATCTAAACCCGAATGCCAGATGGACATTTCGGAAAGTTTGCGAGAATTCTGTCTTCAGCCACAAAACAGCAGATCTTGCAACGCGTCCATTTCTTTTTTGCCAACGAACGGTGTTTGCAAGAACGAAACCATCCGACTTACTGTACTGTACGAGTGCGTGATGGCCGAGTTTTCTTCAGTAAGCCTTGCTTCATAAGTGATTCCGACAGCACAAATTTTGTAGACTGTTCTTTTATTAGTTCTTGCGTCTGGTTTCCTTATTTTAAAATTTGCAGCAATAGAAAATGTATCCATACTTTCTTTTCATTTTAGGTTTCCCATCCATTCTGTTCCTACGGGAGATGGCGGCTTTTTTGTCTGAAACGATGACCGTCATTTAAAATGTCTCATTTCTTCGGAGTAGAATGCTCAGATTGCGAATCCGTTTGTTTTAATAATTCAGGTTTGCGTTTCCGAATTGACAGCGTTTTACTTCATCATCGGAAATTTTACCGCGCGAAATGCCGCTCTCATGTCCAGTAAATTTCGGCAATCATTACTTTAGACGTCGTTAACGCAAAAGTTGCCAGACAGCTGTTACAACTACCCAAATTGCGTTTGGGAAAAACGCGCGCTGCTTCATTTTCCCTACCACTTACACTTTCGCAAGCCTTCAAGCTGATTTGAGTTCATGTGATGGCTTAACAACTGTTTGCCGACGGATGATGTTAAAAGTGAAAGTTCCTAAATATACGTCAGGGCCGAGAGATTTTGTAGCGACGACATTTACCTGCTGTCAATAACCAACAGCCAAAAATGTTACGGTATTTCACAGTCGATGAGTAAGAGAAGAAGAAGTTGATTTTTTTATGGGATACCAAAGAAAATTGAAGGAGAATAGCTGGATAGTGGACTAAATGAATTGAGCAAATGATGTCGGATTACAGTGATCAATGTAGAAAATGGGTTACGAGTATTGAGCTTTCTGAATTTTCAGAAACTTTTTTAAAGTAAGGCTTTTTTATGGATTCAATCCATTTAGGAGATAAAATTTTTAGTTTGTCGCTAGATTAATTAAATTTTAGTTTCCGATTTTGAGAGACGGTTAGTCGCATACGTAAGTCCCTACCCATTACAGAATTTCACAGAGACTTACCCCTTGTTTAATCATCCGATGTCACAATTTTTGCGTTAAATACTGTGAAAATGACCTTAATTAAGAATCATGGCCGCGCTGACTCATTCATACATACTATCGCATTGAAACTTGGTTTTTATTGTCTCAGTTTCTACACGCGTCACCATTGCGTTTCTAATGCATGCCGCATTGGTAGATGACACCATAACATTTAAGCACCTCGGTATAGTTTTTCAATGACTCACTAATAGACGCGCACAAAATAAGTGCCGGACATCTACATTTACGTCACATCATGACTGATATAATATTGAGTTCAGAAAACAACGAATGAAAATAAATTTGATTAAGTAATTTCTAATCTGAACAATAGTCATTTGGAGATGAAAACAGATTGTGTCTGAACGCAGTTCTTGTCGGTTATCCAGTATCACTTCCGGTTTTGATTATTGTCCCATTGAGCTTGAGTCCTAAGATAAAAGACCCCCTTATTGGTTGTTAAATGTCACCTGACTGTACAAGTCAAAGTACCTTCTTCTGGCGAACCCGAAAACCGTCCGCTCCAGGGCGCAGCACTGCCACATCGGTTCTCATTCTTGGCCTCCATGCAGTCAGTCACTCCATTGCAGTCAAAATCCATACTGTGGTAGAAGGCGCATGTAGCAAGGATTTTATCACCCACGCCCGTGTTAAAGATTTTTGGAACCAGTGCTGCAATAACATCCCTTACACAATCGATCTGCTAAATCAAAAGACATCATTTCATTCCTCACAGTTTGGGCCGATCTCCCATCGCTTTTCCGGCGAGAGGAGGATCTCGGCTGCGCAGTCCATGTCGTAGTACACTTTTTTGCCACCACTGGTGAAATTTGCCAACTTAAGTTCCCCACCGCTAGCTTCACAGCTGGTTTTGCAGGTGTATGTCAGATTGGTGTAGAAGTAGCAGAAATAGTCTGGCACAGACTGGGCCACAAACACCGGATAAAATGTCAAATTTCCTGCAGAAACCCAACGAACATGTCGACGTTGAAAGTGATATCGTCAAGTTATTGATACCAGCAGCTTTACACAAGACAATCCACAACGGGAGAACAGCTGTGCGTATTATGAAAACAGAAATGTAGAATGAAGGCCGTAGGAAAATGGAACCCATGGAAGTTCTCCATCAGTCAGATACGGAGACCCGTAAAACAAATGATACACGCTTATGATACACTATCCGTTTACTTAAGTACTTCATCAAAAGAAATAATTATCCGTTATATAATATTATTATTTGGTTTAACATAATTTCATCCTGCATCGATCTGATTTTAATGTAATTTAATTTTGGGTTGATAATTACTTCGAAACGGGAAATGGTTTATTGTACTCTTTTATTTGGAACTTTCCAACGAATCGGACCGGTATCTGGAGATACTCAAATATGTATTTATAACTTCATTAGTGAACTGTCTCGCATTATATCACTAATTTAACGAAAGTTCGCTGGCAATTATGGAGGGTGTGGTGGTAAAATAGAAACACACTAGTAAAATATTTACAAATAGCAGCAAATGAGAAACTATTTTTGGGATCTTTCAGTTCGCCTGGGATTTTATGCTGCAAAATTTGGTGAATCTGAGAGGGGTTCTTGTGGTTTGAACCAATATTCCCGTGCAAGATCACCTCCCGAAAAGATTGTTAATACGTAAACCTTGACATGTCTTGAACATGTATTGCTGAGGATGTGGAAATTGAAAACAAAATCGACTGGAGAACACAATTCAAATTTCACAAAGAACTTTAAAATGAAATAAAATGCATTTCCAAAATGTATGAACCCAATTTTGCTTTCCGTAATTCGATTCCATGTAATGAACTGATGATTTAATGTGCTTCGATTTGAATTTGACAATTAACATTTAATGCATGCATCCTTATATTTTATGAAATTGCAGTTACCCTCAATGAAGATTATACCCTACCTATAGTTGCAGTTTTGTTTTCCGTAGATGGACCATGACCGCGCAGGGTAGATGTATCTGGCAATGAGAATGAAATACTTTAGAGCTGGTATTTTTCTTGAATGCAATGTGAGATTTAACTGCTCTCACCTGGTGTATAATTGTCAGTAACTGGACGAGATGGTAGCGTCCCGGCAAGGTTTTTATCGACCATCATGGTGGTCGCCACTTCGCCTGTCGTGGGTCCCGCTTGCTTGTCGGTGCAATATGTGTTACACACGCTTTTGACACACTGCTGGCAGCATGAACTCCCCAATTCCTTAGTTTTGCACTGGCTGTCTGTGACACATTGAGATAATGCCATTCCTTTGAGATGTGCGGGACATTCCGTCAAATTTCCTGGCAGAAGCAGCAGAAACAGCAAATAGACGGTAAATCTTTAAGCACACAGCCGTTTCGCTTAATAATAGGCCCGAACAAACATGGGGAAAAATTAAAAGTCGGTATCAAAAATGATATATTTTAAATTTGCCATTCAATCAGCCGCTAAACGCACAACACAAAAATGTTCATAAAACGACTGGCTAAAAAATTTCAGAATCAATTTCTCACTTCCACGGATTTTAAAATTGCTTTGGATTAAAACTTTATGAAAAACCAACAAAAAAGGAGTTTGGATGGAGACGGTTGAGAGGACCTCGTCTAAAGCCTTTGTAATTAGGTAGAGACTTCATATTAACCAAACTTAGCTCGCTCGGTTCTTACGTAGCAAAGGTTCAACAGTAGTCGTCCCGGGCTGATGCTTTGGAATTACCGGCGTCAATCGATTATCTTCAACTGCAACGTCGTCAGGAGAAACTGCTTCAGTTGCTGTTGTTTTTTTATTCAATTGTGTGGATGATTCCACAGGGACGTGTTTCTGGTTGCCAATTCTTCCGCGATTGCACGGATAGAGAGCATTGATGCGTTTGATATCAATTTCACTTAGTTTTTCGCGGTTCCCTATGGCCGCAACGGATTTCGGTAGTATGGTAGGAAGAACATCAGGATGTGTTGAAAACTCGTTGTGTGCGTAATGCATGATGCTGTTATAGTCGTATGGCAATTGTAATGTCCTTCCAGAGTACTTTTGGAACAGATTTTTCAAGTCTGAAAGAAAATAAGCAATGTTATTACAGTGAAATCAAATCTTGGAAATATAGAAGGCTATTCTTATTTGACAGGGTATATTCCGCAACCGCCGGGCTTGGATTTTTCTTCCAAAATGAGTTAGAAACGCTAAGTTGTGAGATTTTTTTCTAGTTATCAAATACAAAAAAAATTTAAATTTTCTGGATAAATTTTGGGGAAGCTTTGGTCGGCGCATACCGGTACTCCAAAAAAAGAACACTTTCGAGAAAACGGCATGCAAGTTTCCGCTTAATTTTAGTCGGACATTACCGATTTTTCTTTATTAGAAATATCAAAAAATTGTTTTTGTTAGCAATAACTGATATAAAACTCGATTGGCAATCAATTTGAAAGAGCCGAAATCTGATTGGAAGCTAGGGGGCAGAGCCATGAGCTGGAAACGCAGGCGCGAAGCACAAGGTTTGCTGATATCAGTAACACGGACACTCAATCATTTTTGCAAATTTTTTTGACCCTGCAGATATCCAATTTTTTTGTCTGACCCCTCAACCGATAAATAAATGATTTTGCTTAACCACAGCGTCAAAACATGAAATATAACTTTTCAATATTTTTTTAGTTTTTCATTCGCTAAATAAAACTTAGAAAAAAGCAAGCCAGGCGGTTTTGAAATAAATCCCGTCATTTGTTATTTCACACACAGTTTGTTAAGTCTTCGGACAATTTGCAAGCTTGCTGACGGGCATGCGTAACGTCACGACAGTCCATCAATGCAGCTGTGGTACGATTTCCGACGAATCCGTTAATCGGAATGTATTCGTACAGATACGTTCCGATTGACAGATTCGTGAAGTAATCGTGCTACAGCCGTACCAGGCACTTATACAAATATAGACTGGGTTTTTGCCTGGGAGACCTGGAGCATTCCGGTGTTGAACCGGGGACTCAAAAAGAACTATGGTGATATTAAATCAATGGTTTACCTAACAGTTCGATTTTAGTTCGGGTAATGAAGTGTCCGTAAATAATTCACATCGGATTTCACAAATCAGCAATATCATTACTTTGAGGACAAGAGTCGGATAGGCCAACTGTTTAACTTCACCTTTCGTCGTCATTTTATAAAATTGCACCCAGTAAGAAGGCACACGAGGAAAATAGGGTTTCGCATTAAACTTGATAACATTCAGGTAAGTAAGGTGATTTTGAAAAAAACCGTGCTCGCGGGCCTTCTCTCCATAAAAGGAAACTATGCCAAAAGTTAATGAGATTGACTCATGATTTCCGAAAAAATAGGTTTCTGCATTTAAAAAAATAACACAGCGTTCAAACGCATCAACGCATTTTTCAGTTCTTTGAAGTGTACAGTGGTAAAGCCAAAGTAAACTGTGGGCAGAATGAAAAACTGGAGCCAAAATGTCCCCCTAGTACCCCATCTGTTGTCGGTTTCAGGTTTCCATTAACATAGTCCTTTCAATATCTAAAGCACTCAACAGTTTGAGATTCCTCCAATAATTCCCCCCACCCCGTGTCAGTGATAATTTGCGAATCAACAGAAGCCGATGAAAAAATGATTTTCAACAAGAAATCGATTCTTAACCACAATAAAAAAATCTGTTACGACTAAACCTCCCGAAGCTCCACAGTCCTGAAACTCGATGCCCGAATGTGGAACTGAGTGTCTTTGGGGAAAACTAGTTAAACGAATATCCGATGAATGTGGGGACGGGCCTTTTGGGGTTTCAATTATATCCGGAAAAGTGACTCGCAACCGCTATCATTAATTTATATTACGGGAGACAAATTTCACAGATTCGACAGGGAAAGTTATCCCAGGAACATAACATTTCAGATAACAGATAGATTAAGCTTCACTACATTAAACGGAAGTCGTTGGAGTAAAAAAACATACCCGGTGGAATATTCTGCCAGATGATATCAACGTACTCGTCGCGATCCATACGGGATTGTTCGTGGCGGAAACCAATGGCATGCATCACTTGGTGTTGCACTTCACCGACCAAGGTTAAGCAGCTTTCGTCGAGATATATCACCTGCTGCAGATCCCCAGTCCGGCCAACGGAAGAAGAACATCTACAGACCCCGGACCGTAGTTAAAAATTGCCGAAGAAATTTACACAAAATACTGTCCTCGCCAAGTTGCAACACTTTTTTCGACGGTATTTGTTACATATGGGAGACTGCCAATAGAAACCAACGGCCATTCTGCATCGAAACCGTTCTGCATCGAAAGTTTTTGAAAAATTATATGATCTTGCAGAAAATTTGGGTGATAGACTTTGAGAACGTTCTTCTCGAAATCACTATTTTTCATTTCCATTTACGCATAAATTTTAATGTTGACCAGTTTCAAGAATTTCCAAAAAGATTTTTTGTACAGTATAGTCGCCTTCAGCCTTTAGTTTTCGAAGCTAACCGTTGGTTTCTATTGGGAGCCTCTCATATTTATTTCTCTCAATGTGTTTTTTTTAACTATATGGACGTTCAAATCCGTCCACTGTTCTATCAGAAAATGTCGTCTGGCGTGGTAATGGAAGACTCTAACCAAGGCAGAATTAACCCGTTAGCGCCTGGTACCAAATTCGACTTGATTTCGAGACCAAAAGTAGTTTTCCCTGTTTTAGTATCATTCAATTAAGGAAAGAAATATTTCTTGATTTTTTTCGATGTTTTAAAAAAAAATACTCACTCTAGCAACCACCGCTTAGTTAGTGATCTGCATGACGAAAAACATTTCTATCGTGAAAGAATTCACCCATGCGGGAGTGTAATGATAAATGAAAAGGATTTTTCTCTTCAAAAGACGGCTTTCGTTATATTTAGCGATCAGTATGGATTTAAATGGGACAGGCCTGTTAGAGCAAAGTTTTGGCATGAAAGTGCGTCCCATGGTATTTGGAAGCCATTGTTGTTTCACGTAAAAAATACCTATTTGAGTAGTTTTTTTTACATTATTTCAACTCTACGTATGGTATGGAGGACTGAAATGTGTATCCACAGTGCGCTTATCTGATCTTCGTGATTTTAAAACAAAGTGAGATGGTGATCACTTTAATCAGTGCATCGGGTTTCGAGGGTGTTTCGTTAAAGATTGATTTCTGCGGTGCCGGATTAACGTTTCTTCTTTCGCATAGTACAATTGCGGCTAGCAACAGTAACGGCGATATGATTGAAACCTGACTGGAACATGCTTGTTTAGATCTTGTATTTCGTACCCGTCATTTCCCGGAACGAAAACTATGTGAGGTTCTCCATCTTTCGGCGGAACGAACTGAAGGCAAGTTTTTGCTTGCATTTGTTCAAGAGAACGTTGGATGAGCATCTGCTGCTCTTCGTCTGTTAAAAATAAACATTTAACTCATGCCCGAGATTTGATGAATAACACGGCTTACTCACTGAAGTAACTGAGACCTGCTGCAATAACGTATGGCACAATTCCGCCTTCCCAAAGCTTGCTCTCGGCTCCGTTTTGGGGAAAATCTTTGTCGTTTGGATTGAACTGTAAAACTTCGCAGAATGAAAAAGGGCAAGGGGTAGCATACGAATAAAATAGCAGGACAAAGCTGTACCCTCTCGCCTGAAGATGACCAATCTGGAGTTAGAATATCACCTTCCAGTAGATGAGATCTACTCGATTTGTTGGTCTTCAGCCTCGAATAATCATACACGTGTTGCTCGATGAGTGTGGGCCAATCTGTAATTATGCATGTACATGTACAGAATATGTCGATAAATTATGAAACGGGTCGCAAACATTTCTGCATTTTTTTGTGGCATCCTTTTAAGGGAACGTAACCAAGCTATGCTCGTATGAAAACAGTTGCACGTTCTCGATTGATAAAACTATCAGTAAAACACATCCGAACGAGTAAGGGGACTTTCTTGAAACCCCTTAAAGTAACTGAATAGTTAAACGATACACACGTCTACGAGCAAGACTTGCTCCCCCCCCCATTTTCGGCCTCACAAAAAATATTTTCTTTTCAAATCTCGCTCAACGTACGGTGCACATCATAACCTTAAAAATATATCCTATTTGGGCACGTCAAACCTCGGGTTCAATGGATAATGACACAAAATGCCACCGGTATGTAGCTTTGCAAATGTGTGGCCGATCTGGTAAAAATAAAGAACTATCTCTAAATTTAAGTGAGGCTCTTTCACCTTGGTGGTACATGACTCTTTTCCTCGTCGATGGGTTCCCGGCGCTTGTACCAGAAAACAAAGTCAGGATGAGGCTGGCGTTAAGCGCATAGCGCCGCCAAGAAGGCTGCAACAGCAGAAATAAATAACATACTATACTGTTAAATACAGCCATAGTAGACTAAATGAGTGGTATATTGTATTCTCACCGTCATATATTCCGAATAGATCTTTACAAAGATTTCGTACAGTTACTGCAATTCAATGGATACAGAACACAGAAATTTAAATGTCTTCCTCGCTACGTTTTTTTGTGAACACTGCGAATGACTGGCACCAGTGAGAGGTCTCTCCTCAGCGCTCACGATGACATAAAATCACCAAATGTACAAATGGCATTTTGGTCTGGGAAGTAGCGTGTCTAACCGGTTATATTTTACCGGCATAAATTTGCCAGCTGAAGTCGTCCTGAACACACGCAAAGAGCGTTGCCACTTCGATACAGTACTAGTATATACGGCATAAAACCGCTTTCAGATCAAATAACGAGTAAAACATCCAACTGCACGAACTCGGCAGTGATGAACGTCTTTCGAAATAGAACAAAACTAGCTTCGCCCGCGCGCTACGCGCGCGTTCTCAGTCGCCGCGACGTTTGCCTGTCTGTCTGTCTGACTGTCTATCTGTATGATTACCTGACTGTCTCCTCTGTCAACCGGTTCCGGCTCAATGTCTCGATGTCTGTTTTTTCATCACTGTGTCTATTTGTCACGTTGTACCGCCCTGTCCGATTGTATGTTTCTTGATCTGTGTCTGTGTATTGTTTTTTTCCTGTCAGTATATTCTTGAACGTTATCTCGACAATTATGACGGCATTCAGTATGCTACGGTCCTCCGCCAGCGCCACCTACAACTACATAGTACTTGTGCTGCTGCTGCGTAGAAACGCAATCGCAACGTTTTCGAACGCGTAGCGAACGGACCCGCGTATGGACAGACACAGCTCGATTAGTATAGAGATTAGCATGTGCACACATGCAATGCCCTTCGGTGGTTTTAGAAAATTTGGTGACTTATAAAAACCACTATATCTGAAGATTGAAAGTTTCATGGGATTTCTCCTTGTTATAAAAAACTGTCATTTTTAGTAAATTCTACTACTTCGGCAGGCTACAGTTTAGATTTTCCAGACAATCGTTAGCTACCCGAATGATAAACCTGTTATCTTCCCACGCGTGATGACGGTTCTTACACAATTTTCACGTCTACACGTCAAACTCACGTCAAACGGGAAGCATAATGCAGAATGAATAAGCGATTTCTGAAGAATTGCAAGCTGGCCTGGAACAGGTTTGTAAGCAGAAGCATAGCTAGACTAGTATTTATACAATTGACCTGTTCTCTCACAGCGAAGGCCAGTTGGAGTTGCGATGATGAGAAGCAATAATTAAGTCTGGTACGTGAGCGGTTCATCACCCACTGGGCATATGTTGGTTCTCAGTCGTACAGATTGGAACTTTCGTCACTACTTTGTGGGTAGCTCGGGTGTAATTTACTAATATCTGAATGTTCAACAGGCATAAATTGCCATTTCATTGTTAGTTATATTCATTTCTCATTGGCTTCTGATAATATTAGAAATGGTGACTGAAATTTAATATACATGTCACATTACGAAACTAAAGCTTTACTTTAGTTTTTCACACTATTTTCATCTGTTATTTGACCAGTGGCCAATGAAAATGAATTCGCATCACGCCATGGTTGTACTGTTGGTTATAACATCATGTTACGTCTGGGACATGACTAGTGCTCATATGGTTGTCAGACGGGAGGCAGATCGTCCAGTCCCTCCCAGTAAGCATAATCCGGTTACATCATAAAGTTACCGTGTTTGATTGCTTGAATTGTTACCTACTATTTTCAGATTGGCGCAACCTAATTTCCCCATCTGTGTATGCTTATTCCAAAAGCAAAAAGGACTCTTCGTTGAGTGGAGCCTTGTTTGAAGGAGACATTTCGGGAATAGACAAACCGGTCGATAAGGTAAGCGTAGTATAGTTCCAGGTATTTTTATGAGTTGTCTTCAGCACAATAAGAAGCGAGGATTGTTCACGTTTGATTGGTGTTTGATCGCGTGATGAAACCAAAGCACCTAAAAATATTCCATTAGCTGTACAGGACATGTCGTGGCGTTTGGATAATTTTGTGCCTGATGTATTACAGGCAGACTTAGCAGCCCTGAGAAACGCTATAAAGGATAAAGACCAACTTTGGCCTGGCGGAGTCGTGCCATTCACATTTACTGAGGACGATTTCAGTGCGTCACAAAATAAAGAAAATTCATACTTTTTTATTCCAAACTTTGCTTTTAATGTGCTTCTTTTCATTCCAGATTCAACTCAGACCAACCTGATTCGGGACGCAATGAAAGACATGATGCTCAAGACGTGTATTAAATTCACCCCGCGAATTGATGAGAAAGCATACATCACTTTGTCAAAAGCTCTGACGGGTGGGTATTTGGTTCGTTAATTACAAACTTGACGGCATACCAATAAAAACAAGAAGTTTGATGAAAAAATTGATGCAAAAACAATCGCGCGTTTACTGATTTCGAAATAAAATATACAACGATGTTTCATCATGATTTCTTTGCTAAAATTTTTTTCGCGAACGCCGGTTTTTTTTATCTGCAGCGCCTAATGTTAGAACAAAAAAGCAGAAACACGTCTTTGGGAGAAAAAGGCTGACAATTTGTTTTTGGAAGCTATGATAGTATGATGACAATTTGGAATTACAAATTTATCGAATTACAAACCTGTCGAAAAAAACTCGTGCAACGGGTTTCAGCTTTCAGCCGCCCGATTACTTGTGAAAAAATGTCTCGCTTTTATTTAGGTGCTATTCATACGTTGGCCGAACTCAAAAACAGCAATTTATCAACCTTCAAGCCAGCTGTTTAACCATGCTAGGTGAAGTTCAGCACGAGCTGATGCACGCCCTGGGATTCGAGCACGAGCAAAGCCGCATGGACAGGGACCAATACGTGCGAATAATTTATCAAAATATCCCTCCATGTAAAATATTCCTAACAGCAGGAGCCACAACTTCTGATAATTATTGTACCCAATTTCCATTTTTAGCTATGCACAATCAGTTTGCTAAATATCGCAGCATAACTTCCGATTTACCGTACGACTACAACAGCATTCTACATTACGCGCACAACGCATTCGCCAGGCGGTCAGATGAGGACATTCCGACTATTCTGCCGAACAATGGAATAGCCTCCATTGGAAACCGGGTCGTCATGAGTGTTCTGGACGTAAAACGCATCAACCTCCTGTACGAATGTCCTACTACCCCGGCACCAGATATGCCGACAACGGAGACCACCGTTTCTACCACGACGCTCACAACACAGCAAACTTCAGTTGACGACTCAACGGACACACCATCAATTGAGGCAACATCAACTGACTCAACGTCAACTGAACGCATGATTACTGCCACGTCGAAAGCGGGAAAACGCCCAAGTAAGAATAATAACGAGTCCGGAATTTTTGTTGAGTAATGTTCAAATTGCTAATTGTTTTTTCCTTCAGAAAGCATTCCACGTTGTCCCGCTAGTCCCAACGGATTGCGTGTAGACAGTTGCCAGTCAGCAGAGGACTGTATCACGTCGGATTTGGGAAAAATGTGCTGCACGTTTTGTATAAGCGGCGATCGATGTAACAATTACTGTACTGGATAGAAATAATACAAGCATATTTATTAACCGTCTTTAGCCCGTCGATAGTTGCATGGAAATGGTTAATTGAATAAAAAAAATTGTTAGGTAACTAGTTTCATGCCGACCATCGAACACAATCGGGAGAATAACAGAGTGACTTTAACAGACAGTAGTCAACAGCGATATACGTTCATATGTAATGTCGCCGTATTCTTTTTTACGCCACCCGTCTCGTAGACAATAGGCAATTGCGATCTTTGAAAACGATCTGCATTCGTGAAATTCCAAAAAAAGGTATAAAGGAGGAAATTGAACAGAGGCACTTTAGGATTCGGACGAACAATGTTCTCTGCGGCTGTTATTCCAACGGAACAATTAATTTCTTCATGTTCATAGAAGAGCTGAGATTCGCCTACTCGTAAAGCAAATTACTCACCAGCAAAATGAAGTATCATTGATTACAGTACTACAGCTGCTTGCAGGTTACTTGCAAACTTTTGATTTGGCGTGGGTTGACAAACAAGACTACACGTTGTTTGACAGATGAAAATGTCAAACTGGCTTATCAATCAATCAACTCAATATACGCATTACGTATTTCTTTGCTCAGAAATCTTGATTTGTTGTCGTGTTCTTCGATTGACTCAGTCTGTCGCCCGTTTTCAGTTTCCACTGTACCGAATTTTAGTCTTAATTTTCAAATCTACTTTCCAAATTACTGCAGTATATTTTTTGGGTTTAGTGAGCAGATTTTGGCCGGTTTTTGCTTTAAGAAATTGAAACTTTATTACATGTGTAGTCTTGCGGCTCACGATACGTCAAATCAGAAGTTTGCAAGTAACCTGCAAGTAGCTGTAGAAGCTTGTTGGGTATTGCTAATGATGAAAGTCGTGTTTAATACCAATAACTCACAATGGATATCGCACGAACTGAATGAGTTGCCTGACTTGCACTTGTCGCTCGGCAAGAGTTCGTTACGAACATTCTACTCAAAAGCATGTGTTGTCTCTGTACGGGCGTGATTGGTTATTCAGACAAAAGAGGCAAAACTCCTGCATGATATCGCAACAAAAAATTGAGCCTGAAACTCCTGAACATTACTCGACAAAAATTCTGGACTTGTTATTATTCTTACTTTGTCTGTTTGAAATTAACAAAATTCTTTTAGGTGGGGCTTCACCAGCTTCTGGTAGATGAACAAAAAGTTGTTCCGTATTTAATAATTCTGTTATTTTGCTCGATTACCCTCAACTTGAAATGCCACGATCGCAAGGCAAACAATATCCCTGGAAGTTCATAATATCATATAATAGTATTATTATTAATATTTGTATTATAAGTATTATTATTAGTATGAATAGTATCTTGCGGTCGATAGAACTTGGACCGTGGGAGTTCACTACGGCGTAACCAATCTTAGACCTTGAAAGGCCTATCTTTGGTTCTGGACCCATTATTTTATCCGTGACGAGCAGACGAACTGAAATCGTTAGAGAATCGTTACCACCGCTTAATCTCGTTGTTCTACGTCCATTCGTCTCTTTTACTGCTGAATTTTATAGTACACTATTCGCTTTAGTACTAATAATATGCCTGCAAGTTCGGTCAAAGTCTTTGCGTTACAACAAGCAGTGGTAATTTGTTGAGTATAGAGCCGTTCGAGATCTACCACCTTTACTCTGGGTATTTGTGTATAGACATTTGCTTACAGCTTGCAGAAATTAGCCTTCCAAATTTGACGGGTTTTCGTAAATGCCCCAAGCGTGTTTCTTCTGTCGAGCAGTCAATTTTGTAATCCTACCAATCGCTTCCGAATTCAATTTGAGTTCAGTTGAGATTGCGTCACAGGACTTTCATTTTTGTTTAGACAAAGCACAGTCGCATACGTCCTAAAAAAATTCGGTTGAGCGATGAACATGAGAATTCTTGAAAGTGCTGTTTCTCGGGCACCGTTATAGGCCCAGCCTCGAATCCCCAGAAAGTAATTGGAAAGTTTTAAATCTTTCTTGATTCGAAAGCGGGAATAAAACCCACAACTTCAGCTTTCGAACTCATTTTAGCAAAAAAATCAAGCTTGGCGGTTTGAAATATATTAAGTCATTTGGCTTTTCATATCGAAAACATTTTGTTCAAGATTTTGAATCGCTTACTCTGACATCTATCCATGTTCTTGATTCTCTTGTCATCTCACCAGCTCATGCGTCACGTTATTCGCCTCATCCCTCTCACTTTTCTTACAGCTCTGACTATTTAGAACGGACACAGATTTTTGTCAAGTCACGCCACAAGCCTGCATGCTGTGTTAAATGTGATGTCGCAACGATGTCGCAATCGGGTTTAACACGGCGCGCAGTCTTGTGGCGTTACTTGAAAAGAAATGGTGTCCGTTCCTATTACCTAGAGCTGTATATGTCAGGTCTGCGAATTTCCTATTACTCGCAGCTGTAATTTTTCTTAAAAAAGTTGAGCCCTTTACGTTATTAATCAAAAAGTTTTGTCAAGCGGTCGGAATGTTTTTTTCAAGGAACTTATCGTCGCATTTCGTCTCTCTACAATTTCAGCTTCGGCAATCTAGAATTACGTATTGATCTCAATTCAAAATTCATAACGCCTTGTTGTTTTAGTTGCACGTCCGCAAAACATCCGTGTCGGCAGGACCTGTCAAGTTTGAAAATACAACGTAGAAAATAGTTTGGTTATATGCACTAGTATTGGCGGCTCACCTTTTTGACCTGGAAAACTACCACCGCCGTTCATTGCTTCCTGTGTGACATTTCCTGTCCAGCCGCTTCCTAAAAAGATTCGAACATCAAATCTGCATTAGAGTCAACATGCGCCTTTTGTTTACCTCCAAGGGGTGAGGCATCGTAGAATCCGCGCCACGGTGCAGAACCTGCGCAGCTCAAAATCCCCTGGTCCCCTTTCGAACAGTCTGCCACTCCGTAACATTCGTACCAGTGCGTTTCATAGAAAGCACATGTCGCCACAATTTCGTTCTTTCGCGAGGAATCGAAAAACTTTTTCACAACCCCTAGAGAGAAGGGCGAAACGTTATCAACCCAAATCTAAGCGCTAATTGATAGTTCCAGAGTTAATAAGCAAACCAAAAACGGTGTATTCAAAACAAATCAATGTCAGATTTATCTCAAGTCTGCTCAGTAGATTTCGGATTTTTCACTCTATCTGCATAATAATAGAGCACCTAAGTTATTGCTGTAAGCCATTTTAAAGGAAATGCGAGTCTATTAAGCTGGAGGTGATATTATTTTTCTGTGATGACCAAACATTTTTTATATAAAACACTAGGCCATTTACAATCATTTAAAATTGCATTCAGATTTTGTGAGGCTATTTTAACATTACTGGAAAATGGATAAAAGGTCTTACCACCAGCTTCCTTCCACTGAGCAGTGCCGTTGATTGTTGCGACATCAGTGCAATTGTAATCCGTGTAGCGCATGTTGGGATTTGTAGAAAAAGACTTTTTCTGTGGATGTCCATCTCCGTCACAGTTCGTCTTACAAGTGTAGGAGCAGTTGGTGAAGAAGAAGCAGTGTGCCGAAATGTTGGTGTTCTCTCCAATTTTTCCCATTACAGTCTTAGCCGGTGAAATTTCTAGAAAATGCAACATTTTAATATGTGGCATGAAATTGCATCCCCTCGTCTTACGTTGGTTACGTATCACATTTTCTTTCGTGCTAGTCGACAGAGTCTCCGCGTTTGTTACATTCGACGGTAGTGGAGTCGATGTTGTATTTTTTCCTAAATAAAAAATTCAAAAATTATTTTATAATGTTTTTATTTTTCAGGCCTCATTTATAAACCTGTAACGTTCTCAGATCGCATAAACCCTAGACGAAATTTTTTCAGGCCAGCTTTGACAATATCCTCGGTCGAGAAGCCATCAGCAGCCTGCCGAAACTCGTTAATGTCCTCTTGGATGACTGGAGCTCGCTGATAAAAAAACAAAATTATAAAATAACAAGTCTAAGAGAAATAATACTGGCCGAATTCATTAGGAATTGGAGTTTGATCCGAGAATTACTTACAGAATAAACATTATCTAAGACAGAATTATCTTGCACTATGATGACAAGTTCTACTTTGGATGGTTGACCAGCTGCCTGATATGTCCGGGTTTCCGTCTTCACTGTCAGAATTGCAGACTGAGCTGTAGAAGAAGTAGGCACAATAACAGAGAAATTCGAAAGAATAAAAATTGTTAACATTAAGTAACGTACCCAGGGATCTGGAGAGCATCACAGTGCACAATACAGAGCAAAGAAAAAACATCTTCGAGTAATACGGAATCAGAATCAGACGGCCAGGTAAAAAATCAGTAAATTTCAATAACAACAAATTTCCTCCAGTATTTGTCACAAATCCAAATCAAAAATGGAATGTCGGAAACTTATTGAAATCAAACTAACTTTGCAATGATTCTGTGGAAGCAAAGTTATAAGAGAGCGTTTGTGTGAAAAGGGGTTTGACTGCTGCAATTTTCGGGCAACTTAGAATTATTACCATCAACATTCTGACACAACCGACATTCCGTACCGCTAAAGTTGCTGTTATAGTCTGGAATCAAGCACTGCAATCCAACGCAGTGACGTAACAGTGACGCGTACAACGCGAGATACAGTGCAATCGCTTTGAAAGCGATTCGCCCTCGATCCCATGTGAGATACAGCGCGAGACAGCTGTCGGCGCGCGCGCGTGACGCCACGCATACATTGCGGGAGACCTTTTCTCCAAACCATAAACAGGTCTGAACTATGAACAAGTAAAACGTTGCTGTAGCATATTGTTAGACATTCGCAATTGACGTATTTGAAATATCTGCCGGATTTTATAATTAACGAGTAATCATACTTCTTACGTACAAACCCAAAGCAAACTGTTTTTCATCGCAACTTCATGAAATATAAAAAGCATGACTCATTCGAACCCGAAGGCTGTGGTGTAGCTTAAAAAAAATATTGCTTGCACAAATCGAGTTGCCAGGTCGAAACTGCAAAACAAAAGTGTATACGCCTGACGTATAGTTGTATTTCCAGTCTATACCCGGTCTACAATAAGACGTTACAACATGTAGCAGTCATTAAACTATCAGAACCTGTAATTCTGCGTGAAATATGTCACTACCAGGTTAATGAAAAAATGTATGTTCTGCTAGTCAGCAAAAAACTGCGAAGAACAAAACACGAATTTTTTTTGCAGTGACGGTTTTTTCTGTGCGACGTTATGTGTATCAGGCGATTTGGGCTGTGCAATTTTTGATTTGTTCTGGCTTATTTTCTGTTCGAAAGTTATACTACTTTCCGTGCGTACTGCTCACTATTTAAGAGATGTAAATATCTTTTAAAAACGTAATGGCTTTTTAGGTTGTAGCTTAGTCATGTCTCCTGCTCCATAAAACGATGGATGCCTAACAGCTTGAGGTTATATTATGCACCGCGTTGATGAGGGAATAATTCAAACAAGCCCCTTTGTCTCAGTGGCATATACTTTCTTTCCACCCCACTACCAGTTTGACTGGTTATAATCCTGTCGTGAGAAGGGTTGAGTTTCGTTGCTATTATGGTGAATTATTTTTAAATTAAGCAGCTTCTAGTAAAATCCGATAGTTGGCAGCTTTCGTTAAAAATATTGTTTTTCCGAAAGCTAGATGAAAAAGCGGATGACTGGTCCCTTTAACCTTTTTTCGATAAAAGAATTCGCTAACGACAATTATTTCAGGCTGGCGAGTGTCTTTTTCGTCCATCGCCGAAAAACCTAAGACGAGCAATACATTTGAAAATAATATTTATGAAAAAAAAAATTCTGTCATGCTCTCTAGAAATTGCAATTGTGCATGAGTTTTCGTATTTCCGGAGTTATTTAGCAATGCTACGAAATTGCCGCTGGCGTCCGAGAAAAAAATGACAACGCCAACAATGTTTTTACTTCGACAAAAACTTGACGAGTTTATTGCGATCTGTTTAGTCGACTACAGTTTTTTGTGGTGAACATGGCTCTATTACCGAGAGGAAAAATGAGGCTCGTGAATATTTCTAAATTCAAGCTAATTTGTCTTTGATATCAGGGCGTAAAAATCGTCAGCAAGTAATACCACACTCGAACAGACGCGATATAAGGGGTACCGAATAAAATTTTCTTAGTTAAAATATCCAGCTTATTGATGAATTTGTTTTTTGTTTTATCCACTGCCGGCATCACTTCCGGTTTTTATGATTGTCCCATTCAGCTTGAAACCTACAAGAGCAACATGTTCGCGAGCGAAATATCATTATCGAAAACTGAAGTACCTTGGTCTGGGGAACCGGAATACCGTCCGCTCCAAGGCGCTGCACTACCACATCGGTATTCATTATTAGCTTCTTTGCAATCCGTTACTCCATTGCAGTCAAAGTCCATGCTGTTCTAGAAGGCACAAGTTGTAATAATTTTCGTGTTGTGAGCGGTGTTGGTTATTCCCCTGACAATTTCTGTAGCAAATAAAACGGTTTTTGAATTTCCGAAGTTGCTCCTTTGTTTAAGCGTCTATTTTAACGCTACCTACTGCGGCTACCGATTTCCAACGTTTTCCAAACGGAATCTAAACCTTCGTTTTGCAGTTCATGTCGTAAAACTTCATGTTGGAATCGTTGTTGAAGTCTCCGAGTTTAAGTTCACCTCCATTTGGCTCAAAATCGGTCTTACAACTGCATGTTTGGTTTGTGTAAAAGTAGCAGAAGAAATCGGCTGCTGCCTGCTCCACTGTCACTGGAAAAATGTTAAAGATCAATCTGCCAGAACAGAAATCCATCGGTTTTGCACAGAACACAAAGGCGAGTCAGGGTATAATGTATTCGTCATTGGACTCGAAGAAATCGCCAGTCGACATTAAAATGATGAATATTGCATTTTTAAAAACCTAAAGATTTATTTCGAGTGTTTTCCATAAATTAGTGGAACGCACTAGTGTTGTTTAAATAACACTTTTGAATTTAAATAAAATATAACATAAATTTAAATCTTGCCAATAAATAAAATAAAATAACGTTTAAATATATTCAATTAAAACAGCCGAATTTAAATAAAATTATTATTTAATTTAAATTAAAAGTTTTATTTAAATAACGCATGTTATTTAAATAACATATTCTATTTAAATAACATGCGTTAATTTTAATATTTCAAAGACTTTTCAAAGAGAGATTTTTGTACTGACAAGCGAATATCGCGGTCATTATTTTATTGCAATAGAACATTTCCCATGTCACACCACATTAAATAACATAGCAAAAGGACGTGACGAGAACTGAGTAATTTTTACTAGAAACGCCCACTCCCAGCGCCTTTTTGGCCAGAAGATGTACGGGTTATTTAAATAAAAAATGTTATTTAAATAGCCAGTTTATCGATGGAAAAATTTGAAAATATCAATAAAATAAAACGCAAACTTGTATTCTAAATAAATTTATAAATAAAATAAAATAAAATTCTGATATTAAATAAAATTAAAAATATAAATTTTATTTAAAAAAAAAACACCCTTTTTGAGTATATTAAATAACAATTTAAATATATTTAAACAACACTAGAACGTACTAACTCTGTAATCTTGAGGCTATTGTTGAAAGCAAAGGAAAAATACTGGGAGTGTTTGTAAAGAAGTATAACATCAGAGTCACGCCCCAACACTTGAAACACCAGGCGTACTCTGAAACAAACCATGCGGCAAAACAATTTTCAACGAGTTAAATTTCAATAACTTCAAAGTACAATTTTTCAACATTGTAATTCATAACGGGGAACAGTTTCTTTGTCGGCTCATAATTTATGGATATTGGTCATTGACTGATATCAGAAAGAATGATTTGCCCATATGACTTATCCCACGTACAGAAATGAGGCGTCAGCGTCACGCACTGAGGAAATGCTGCGAAAACGTTTTGCAAGCTTACTTGTGAAAATTTTCATCACCAACTGGATTGTAACAAAGTCTAAAAATCTTTGATATGATGGATTGGCCTAATATTTTTTTACTTAAATCCGTTTTTCCCCGGGATACTAATTTTGTTTTCTTCCGTTTGTGTTGAAATTGAACACTGAAAGTGATTCTGCTGTTTGCCATGTACGAACTTGAAACGCGTATATGCAGTGAATATTCTTGGATAAAAAGCCGGCAAGATTTCAAGCTTCCCCACTACAAATAACCCTCCCAAAATTCTGGGTATTTTTCCGGTAACCTTCTGATATTATAATCAAATTATTGAATTGCTGGAATTGCGGTTATTTTAAAATCGTACATCTCCGGTTGCAGTAACGTCTTGAATAAGTAGAGCAGACCTTGAATCATCCCTTTGACGGAAACAAGTTTTCCGATTCTTTCAGCTGTTAGTTTTCAAATAAACCGTCAAAACGCTCTGCTCAGATAAAAAAGATCCAACACCCCGTGCAGGCTTTAAAACTCTGTCGCCTATTACCACCCATTTCAAGCTAGTTTGAACATAATTAATCCGAAAAAACGGGTTGTTTTTGAGCGAACAAATGATCTCTAAAATGTCTGAAGTGTACCGAAAAAGTAGTAGACGGCCTTCAGCCCAGTGATGCGATACCTCACAAAGAGATCCTGTTGAGTAAAAGCCTTACGCAATTACGTTCAAAGAAAGCTACCTTAAACAGGTAAAATCGCAAAAGGGCAATAAAAACCGAACGTTGGTAACCATATTTTTACAAAAATACTTCTGTTAGTATGTTAAACGTGGCTAAGATTTCCAATTACAAATTTTTGTGGGAAACAAATGGGTAAAAGTTTTCTCACACTGCTCAGCTGTATAATAATATTAAGTTCATCATTGTAAGTGTAAACTGCAACCTCGGTTTCAAACGATATTTCGATCTGATTTCAGTATTTGACCATCTCAAACAGTGGAAGTTAGTATTTATTTTTCGATGAACATGCTCTGAATTTTGTCGACAATAGCAATACTGTGGGTTTAAGTAAATATATTTCATCATTGCGTTAGCGGAGTTGTACATTTCGAAGGTGAGTTTTTTTAAGAATCTTTCCAAAATGGCCAGAGTAAGCCATAGGTACACCAGGACATGATTTTTGGTCAGTAATTGTAACTGTTAGCCATCGTTCGGTCCAGTATGCTTCTACATACATGTAGTATTTTGCGCGATCGAGGTAACCGAAAGCTTCTTTCGCAATTCCAATAACATACATGAAACTTTTATGGCGCTCAAACAAACACGGGGCATCAAACCTGTTTTCATTCATCACTGTTTTTTTTATCACATATCAAATACAGCGCAGGCAAAGACATGTTCCCTGAACGCTACCAGTAAGCACCCTTGTACTGTGTATTCAAACGAGTTTTGCGGCGACCTCAACATTTTGTTAAATATTTCGGACATACATGTGTACAACCACAACTATTTTGCGAATGATTTTGCACACTGCCAATAAAACTAGTTTTGAAGCACAACCGGAATTGTGGCTTTCAGTAGCACATTTGTCGATGAGCGACCTAGAGAGCATCTGTACGTTGTGGCTGGGCTAGCACAGTGGCCTTTTCAGAATCGTTCTGCATATGGAATTGGCAAAAAGGAAACATTAGACAACTGCTTTCTGATGTTATGGAGTCCTTCCATATGCTAGTGTTTACGACACAGTATTTATTATTTTTTAATTAGTTTAAGTACAGAATTTGTACATTGTCAGCAAAATATGTATATTACATTGCTAGTTTTTAACGGAGTTTATCAGCAATCTATTTATTTCTATGAAGGACTTAATATTAAATTGCCAATAAAATTCTGGTTTACGAAACAATCTCTTGCAGACACCGCGTGAACGGAAGAAACTCCTTCAGAAGCTTCATGAGCGCGGATAACTTCGTCCAAGTCTGTTAGCGTAGTCTTAAACATATATCTTTTTAATCATAAAGTCGAAGACCAGAGACACAAACGAGGCTTGCAGCTTAGCGAAATTACTTTCAAGGAATTTGAATTTCATGTTCGATTTTGCAAATTTGCTCAGGCTTGCCATCGTTTGCATATTGAAGAGCAAAATTGTAGTAATGCCACAATTACAAATTGCTTCATTTGGTTAGGTCATTACGGAACTTTCTCGTTTTTTTTTTTAATTTCCCAGCGCCTCAATGCACGTTAAATTCTGATGGGCCAAATTGGAAGCAGTCATAACAATACTAACATATACATCTTCTTTTCAGCGTGGTAGATTTTTTCACAAGTTTATCTTGGCGCAAGATGGTGCTTGCCCATTCAACCATTTCCAGCATCGCTTCCGGTTCTAACTATTGTCCCGTTGACCTTGAATCCTGGTCCAAAAGAACAAAATTTACCGAGCATAAAAATCCATGTCTCGCGTACGAAAAATTACCAGTTTCCGGAGAACCTGAATACCGTCCGGACCAAGGCGCCGCGCTGCCGCACCGGTTCTCGTTATCGGCTTCTTTGCAGTCTGTCACTCCGTTGCAGTCAAAGACCATGCTCTTGTAGAAGGAACATGTTGCAAGAATTTTTGAGTCGTGAGCGGTATTGATTTGTCTATGTGAGACAATTGCTGCAATAAGTTACAAATCAAATAAAAGCTTATTTGTTGTGTATTTGATGACCATGTACTTACAGTGAGGGCCAGTTTCCCAAATTTTACTGGACAAAAGTGGTACATTGCTTTTGCAGAGCATGTCGTAAAATTTCACGTTGGAGCCATTTGTAGAGCTGTTTAGTTTTTGGTCTTCTCTATTTGGTTCACAACCGGTTTTACAGCTATATGTCAGGTTTGTGTAAAAGTAACAGAAGTATTCGGCCGGTGGTTGATCATCTGTAAACGATTTGCTTAATAAGTGTTTACAAAAAATAATGCAAGATAAATTTCTGGAATGCATCCAGCTCCGTTTTGCTTTTTTTCGGTATAACAAACGGGGTCAAGGCAAGCACAATTTTTTTACGTACCATGTCCGGATGAAGAACTGAACACTGCAAAATAAATTTTGTTAGTGAAACTGATCAAGTCACCGTGACACGAACTTTGAACGCTTTGTAGTGAACCCAGTACGCAAAGAGGCGCATAATTTTTGACGCACTATTATTTAAGACAGTGAGCTGGTGGATACTAGATTCACTCACGTATTTAAATGACAAAAACTGACAGAAAATGAGTCTACTACCCGAAATCTGATTGCCTTAAATAACAGTGTTTCTCAAATGATATGCTTTCCTTCGTACCGGCTTTGTTGATTTTCGCGCATCCGTTACAATAGCACATTTGAGTACTTCTAAACGGTCCGCATTTTCCAGTAGGCCCTAAGAAATCTTTAATGCACGAATCGGTGCACTCAGCATCGGAGTCGCAAGGTAAAGCAGCAGAAGGGCTTACACACAAGTTATTAACCGTCCGACCACCATCTGTTTTTGTGAGGATGATAAACGATGTCAAAAAAAAGGCGACGATTATATCCCACATTGTGGCACTTGCAATAAATAAATGCAGAACGAACCACTCCACGCCAGCCAGACGACGGGTCTGTTTATTTTTGGTTTATGGACGGTTTTTGGGCCTGATAAATATGATATACCCTAAACCTCTGTTGGATTGCTGACACCCGTATAGACACTGAATAAAATGTGAACAATATCCGTGACTCAGTCTATAGTTGGCTGAAAATGGTCAGCACTGCTTGTTCTACCCTAGTCCGAAAACTAGTCTAGAAATTAACGAGATACGGCGACTCTGGCCATAAAAAACTTGTTACTGGGTAGACGTTTTGTTGAAGAACAAGTATTCTAGCGTTTTCATATTTTTCATTTCATTTTAGTTTGCGACTAAAACAGGTGATTGAAAAGTTCCTCCCGAGGGGTTCGCGAGGACAAAGAACAAAAATGTTTGCCCTCCAGATAGTTCTTCCGTGTTTTCTTTCAAGTAGAAAAATATCAGGTTTTTTTTTACGAATGAAGTCTCTTTTCTTCACCCACCAGACTGCGCCGTACATTGGAGCTGTTTCTTCTTCTAAAACGAACCGAACTTTGTGGGCGCTGATGTGAACAAATCACGGTTTTCTTACAGACACCATAACGTGCAGAAAGAAAAATTGTCGCCGTTAGCATTTATATCACTGATTAGTCAAGCTTTAATGGGAGATAAACTGGTTATAGGTCCTGTCGAATTCTCTTTGTCTGTACAACCCTTAATGTTCGGAAACGGCAGAAGTGCGGCATTTTCTTCCAGCCAGAAGTATGCTCGATAGCAAAACGACACATTCTTCAAATTTTCTCTCGAAACTGTTACTGTAACTAGATAAATATTGTAAGTTTGCATCTCACAAGGGAATTGCGACAATGGAGCGATTCCTGCGTTGTATCTGGACGATCACCTTGGTAGTCCAGATATATGGGCGTATAGTTTACAAACCCAATCCAGGTAGGTTCCATATCTCCTCTGTGGCAGCAGTTGTCACCTATAACTCTTTTTGCAGTTGTTTGCTTACCTGTTCGCCGTAATGCGACTATTTTGATCCGCTTACGACCCAGAAGCTGTCTTTTGCTTTCTAGAAAAAAAAATTCAGCTAATAGCTCACTCGATTGACCGAGACGAGCAAAGCAAAAATGTTACAAAAATGTTACGAAAATGTTACAGAAATATTAAAAACAGGGCCACGTTTACCTAATCGTATATTAATAGCTATTCCCAAAAGATTGATTCGTGAAGAAAACCATAAATAAAGCACAATCCTAGAAGTTACATTTTACGGGACAAAGAATATCCGCAAAACTATTTTCTGCATGGTTGATCAATTTTTGCTCAAAATACCAGTGAGCCGAAAATTCTTTTCCAGAAAGCGCTTTGGACGACACATCACTCGCACTATCTTCGAAAGCAGCGTTTCTGGAGGGCGACATCGTCGGCATCGACATTGTCGGCATCGATGTTCCATCAGAACAAAATGTACGTGTTGAATAATCCCTGTTTCAATTGGCGATTACCTGTTAATAACCTGAGATGCAATTATCTTTCAGGGAATATTTGGAAAGAACGGAGTTGTAGACGATGCATTGAAATGGAAAAGCCTAGTTATCCCTTTTGCCTTCTCAAAGACATTCCGTACGTCAATTTGGAGCACCTGCAGATGAATGAGTTGGTGGTCGTTTTTCAGTACGTTTCTCTGTTTTGTAGAGAATGAACCAGACAGAATGCAGCTTGTCTTAGATGCCATGGATGTGTTTCAAAAGGCAACTTGTCTCACATTTGTTCAGCGTACCACAGAGATGCAGTATCTCCAAATCTTCGCCGACCCCTTGGGGTGAGCTTAACGATAATTTGCGGAGGGCCAGACGTAAGAATCGGTCAGCGTCTTGTTTCCGTAGGTGTTATTCGAATTTTGGAAAGCAAGCGCCAAATCCCAGGGGTCAGCCAGTGGCGTTGAACATCAATGGTAAAATTCTTTGAGTTTAATGACCTTACCTATGTGTATCGACTTATTGGAGGAATGTTTAGTCTGTTTCAAGGACGGCAAGAGTGGAATAGCTCAACACGAAATTATGCATGCCATCGGTAAGCTCGTTCACATTTGCGAGAGACAGATAACTTCGTGATGTGAATGTTATTGTTTACAATGTTCAGTCTGACTTGGGATGGTTTTCTGGGGAATAACTTGAGGGTGAAATGAAGCATGCTTTTAGTAATCCCTAATATTGATGGAACTAAAATTCATTCATCATTAAATTCAGCCGAATTAGAATGATGAAACATATCAGAGGACTCCGCTTTCTTCAACATTCGCTTTGTCGGTTTATATTTAAAAAAATGTTTCCAGATGTGAATTTCCTACACTTCGTAGGTGAGATATGTAAATTTTGAACAATAAGTAGTTGGCAGTAATAATTTGCGCTTGTTATTAGAATGAATAATATCCCCCGCCCCTTGTGTCCAGAAAATCTCTATAGGTGATGATCAAATTGACTCCAGTAATAAGATTACCGATTCGAATAAGTCCCTTGAAATTTGTAATATTTCCGTGAGCCTAGAGTAAAGTGGAGTACCTTTGTTTAAATTTTTGAAAAAGTTCATGGACCTCATTTAGAAGAATTTTTCCGTATATGTATCGCGAATCATTCCAACCGGAATGAATCCGATAGATCTTACCTCTTCGTTGTGAAAAATTTTCTAGGAAAAGTTCTTGATTCTGCTTTTGATGTCCATCATGGGATCATCGTAATGTGCCCTGATATTCTAGAGCGTATGAGGCTGCGTCTGTACCTTCTGAAAACCGGAAGGGCATCAAATTACTTACCGCATGCTTGCGATCTCAAACAACAGCTAAGCCCCGCCTCCCTCGGTATGACCCTGCACTCGATTGAACGTTCAATCTAATTCACTGTTCTCTGATTGGCTGGTTTCGCACAGCTTACTCGTTGTGCTCGATTGATTGATTTTTGTCCCTACAGTGGTAATTTGGTGAACGGCACTGAATAGGCACGACCCGGGTGGGTTAACATTTACGGGTAGGACAGAAAAGTGTCCCTTGAGATCGCGAGCATACGGTACTTACTTATCTCCTCCCAAGTCTCCTCCAGACGTCTTCATAAGATGCCTCCTCGGACAAGGTTCTAGCCCTTATTTAGTGGCACATAAGAGGAGAACCACTTATACAAAGCCTGGTGAATGGTGTTCCACAGAAGGCCTCCACCCGAGTGCTATATTTATTTAAAATTTTTAAACCACAAACTGGTTTTTTTCGCCTTATTTTTATGGATTTCTTTATCGGTCGTTGCCGTTACAGGTTTTTTTCACGAACAGTCAAGGTTGGATCGAGATGAATATGTCGACATCAACTGGTCAAATATTCAAACAGGTAAGACGATACCATTTAATGTAAAATTGATTTCATGTGCTAAGAAGGGGTACTACTCTTATTACGAACATGCTATCTATATCCCTACAAAAACAACGCAACTTGTGGCAGTGCTCTCAACTGCATGTATAATGTTCTTTGAATTATTACTTCGTTTGTCCTTCACAGAGAACTTAGACCAGTTCCAAAAACACCAATCCACAGCGTTCGGTGAACCCTACGATTTCGGTTCTGTTCTACATTACGAAATGTATGACTTTGCGATTGACAAGGCGGTTTGGACTATTCGACCAAAGGAACAGTACAAAGATCGAGTAATCGGCCAACGAGATGGGCTCAGCGCGACCGATATACGAAAAATAAATAAAATGTACAACTGCACCAAATTACCAACAACCACGCCGACACCATCAGGTACTTTTTTAGCTTGGTAGTATGTCTCAGGGAAAGATTATTAACTTGCATGCTGTCGTTCCCAAGGTCCATCAGACCCTAAATTCGACACGCCTCACCGCGGATGTTACTATTCCCTTGCCGGAGAGTCTCGACCTGGAAAGGGCAAATTTACCGCCGGTGACTTAGACATGACCCTTTGCACATATATTACTGTGGCGTTCGGATCCATTAAAAATGGTCGGCTTACTATTGGTAGCGACCTAAGCGGTAAGCATTCTGTAAGGTCACAATTCCGAAAAACATTCGGGACGATGTCATTGCTACTTCTTTCTTTTTGAAATGATCAAAAATTGCCAAACTATCAGAATGTCTAGGTAAGTTCATTTTAATTTGTAAGAAGTACTCCGATGAACTGAAATCGGCTCCGCATGGCCATTTCAGATTCGGATGTCAATTAAGGGCGCTCATGGTTTTGATTGATTGTAGCATTTTGTTTCATATGCAGTCACTAATTGCAATTATTTTTACTTCCATTTTTATTAGTCTTGTAATCGATTTTCCATGATTTACAATACCGTCTTTGGTTATTTTCTTTGCGAATGTTAACAAATTTAATTAACCTGACGCAAAATGTGGCTGGACCAACAAAATATCAATTGCCGACGCTTTTGTAGAGGGCTCTCAACGCTGACAACTGCCAGTGTTCGGTTAACTCTCTTTCGATTGGGCTTCCAGGCTCCGCCCATCGACCCCCGTTCTTTACCCACCAAATTTTGAATGTACTCAATCAAATATCATGCAATGCTTGGTAAAAAATTGAGCTCCAGCTCGAATTCCTGTCTGGTATTGAGAAATGGGCGAAACTTTACCGTGGTTCTTCCCAAATATACTAAAGTCGCATTTTTCTGCAGAAATTTAGTCCGTTTCACACCAGAAAGAACGATTATTTCTCATTACGGTCTATCTAGTTAAGTTGGTCAATAATTAAATAAATTAAAAAGATTTGTAGTAAAATTGAAGGGTCTACCGTACGTCATAAACTGTTCCAGGTATCCCGCTCGGCCGGCGGGATGAGTTAATTCTCTCCTAGAATTACTGTCGTACTTGTAATCAAATGAAACATTTTCTGGAGGAATAGTAAATTTCCGGCTTCAAAAAAACACATTTTAAATTCCGACCGGTCAGGATTTCGGCTGTTTAGTAGGCTATGCTCACACGTGGTAATATTTGTGGGCGGTCAGGGATCGCGCCATCGTGGAGGCTTTGGTAGTTTATGGTACGCAAGTGGAAGAAGATTTAATTAACCTAATTGACACGCTCCGACAGTATCATTGAAATCAACAAAAATCGTCAATACTAATGCATAATAATATCATTCAAGCGTAAAACGACATATCTCGACTGTAAGTTAATTAACCATTACTCATCTCAAAAGATCAAAATTATTCAAGTGGACGTGTAAAGCAAATCAGAGTTGCTAATGCTAGCGTATCATTGACCGAAATACAAATTACCTTTAACATGAAATGAACCCCTTCCTAATTTAAAATTAATGAAGTGGACATCGATTACATGTCAGTGTTACAGAGAACTTTCATTTATTTTATTTTGTTTATTTCCTTCATTCCATGCGTTTATTTAATTTGGTATGATTATTTATCTAATTCGTTTCCTTTATTTATTTCATTTCATTTATTTTATATACGTGGTTTCGTTGATATCTTTCACTCGTTTCTCTCATTTTTATTTATTTCCTTATTAAAGTCCTTTTATTTGTGCCATTTATTCATTTCATTTCTCAGATTTTATTATATAGTAAGCACACAGACCCACAGACCCACCCACCCCAACACACACACACCCACACATAGACACACACGCCCACACCCACACACACGCGAATTTAGGTCCTAGATCGTTCGTTCCGCCCGCGCCGGCGTGTATTAAGACCGGTGTCAGTGAATGGACTGTGTGTACATGTACGTGAACTTGCGCTCGCGCTCGCTACGTGTCTGTGTTTCATTACGGAGGTTGCGCTCGTTGTGAAATTGGAACGAAAACAAAAACGAAAACGTTTGTAAAAAGGAAGAATTGTTCGTAAATACGACGTTTGATACGAAACAAACCGCGTCGTTTCGTTTGGAACGACATTTACCCGCGATAGCTAAGACTGGGGCAACGCAGCGGGGCTGCCTGTTGAAAATTAGCATCAGGCCAGTAATCTCGCCCCCGCCGAACTTTTGGCCCGGATGCAGTGTCTGAACCGTTTTCCTTGATTGTTGCCTAATTCATAATCCTGCATGTGTGGTGGTATAGTCTTTGTTTATTTCGGCCAATAAGGACGCGAGATTATCTCTATATTATAATCGAGCTATGTCTGTACGCCGTAGCCAACAACACGTTTCTACGTCGATACGCGCTCAATGTCTCCTCTGATTGGCTCGCTTGATACGGTTTCGGTGTGCTGATTGAGCGCTATCCAAACCAAACGTATGGAGCAACGGCAATCAGTTGACATCTTGGGTTGCCGTCAAAAACGTTCCGTTGCCGTTCTCCGACTCCTGATTGGGTTCCGGGTTCCGTAGTCGATAAGGAAAGGACAAAAAGCATACAAAGAGGCGAACGTACAGTACAGACTGACAGACGGACATACTTACTAACTGACAGAAGGACAGAAGGACAAACAGACGGAGAGACACAAACAGAAAGACGGACTGACAGACTGACATACAGACAGACAGACACAAACAGACAGACGAACACACATAAACACACAGACAAACAGACACACACACAGCCAGACAAACGTCGTGGTGACTAAGAACGCGGGCGAAGCTAGTACCCTAAAATGCCGAGTTACAATCGAGTCACTCTTGTAGACCTCTACGGTGATGAGCGCATCGGCTTTGAGCGGATCTAGACAACCTTGCTACATACCACTACACCACCCCTATACATGTAGCAGCGGCTTTCTTGGGCAGTACGAGTACCTACCCCGAGATTCTTTACAAGAATCTTAAAGAGAGAGTTGAAAAATTTGTGGCTCTTTTTTTGTTGAGTGGTGAGTGAGTAGAGTACGAGCAGTAACTCAGTCAGCAGTCAGCACCAGTACGTACAGTATTACAGCACAGCATGAGTCATGGGGTATGACTCACCGTACCCTTGTCACAATCTCGTTATGAGAATAAGCCTTACGGCATGTATATGGGGTAGTCGGTACACCGTAATACCCATCATATATCTCCAGTCGTGAAACGGAAGATTGGGTCTTCGAGGAACATGTACTTGATTAATTAAGTGCCCATCGGTGCCCAGAAAAACTGACAATTATGTTTTTTTTTGTCGATCACCCGAAGAAATTAATACATTACAGCGTCTCAAACTAAGTTTTAGAAAATTAGGTTAAATCGTGCGGTTTACTAAAAAAACGTAAATATTAGCCACAGATAGGCTATAGCTCGCAGAGCTTGAAGTTTTGTTTGTCTGACTAGTTGACACTAATTTCTAGCGACGCTGGACAAGCTTAAGGAGAGCAGAGACAACAGTAACGCTAACGCAAAGATATTCCTGAGCGTTGGGGGACCAGCTGATTCGGCTACTATTAGTACAATTGCGCGGGACGCCTCCAAGAGTCACGCGTTCGCTCGTGCAGCAGCTCAGCAACTCCGCAGTAGCGGTCTAGACGGCCTGGATATTATGTACCAACAGAAAGCTGGTTTGGAGCCTGCAAAATTCGTTTCTTTCATTCAGGTAAGCGAGATAGGCCTTAGGTACGCCAAAAAAATACAGGTTTTTCAAACATAACTGGGAACATGGAATAACTTATCTGCTAAGTAAATGGTAAAAAAAAATCGGACATTTCGATGCTACTGAAGAACGCACAGATATTGGTGATCAACGATGTCTTTTTTGCATGAACGCGCTCACGTTGGTCATCTGTTTCATGGGGTTGAAACGTTGAGTTTCACATTTCTGTAATCAAAAATATTTCAATAACTGAAAAATCCATTGGAAGCTATAACTTTCGTGTTCTATGTGCTTTTTTTGTACTGCAAAAATAGCTAAGAGAGAGGTAAAAACTCCTTATTCGATAACCTGAGTAAAATTTCAAAATTCAGAGTTGTTTTTCGTTTCGAAAAACAATTTAAGTTGAGTGGTATTGAATAATCACTTCAAATTACCACAATGAAAAACTTGATTAGCACGCCATTCCTTTCCCGATAGGAGCTTCAACGAGCTTTCGCAATCGAAAGTTACGAGACCGACTCTGTAAGACTCGCAATTTCCCTTGTCGTTTTTTCGGACCCAACATTAACTGGCTCAATCAACGCCAAAGGCTTAGATCCGTAAGTGATACTTACAGAGCCTTAGACTGATCGTATTTTAATTCTACAACGTGCACTCGTTACCAGATTGGTAGATATTGTTAATGTCGCGGCCTACGACTTTGCTGGTACGGATCGCAAAAGTATCGGCCATCCCTCTCCAAAGACGCTGGGCCCTGTTGGAGTGCCACAACTTTATAACATGGTATGAGTAATTATCGTACGCGATATCCGTTTAAGGAGCAAGGTCTCGCTTATGCACTGGTGAGCGAAGCGCATCAGGAGGCCATTCCCTAATATCGTGTGTATTCGAACAAAAAATCTCTGTAATTGAACTCCAAATAGAACAATACTATAGAGGGTATCTGTAGAAAATACCATGGGCCATAACAAGGTAATTTTGAGACAAACATTAATTTTCCCCACGCCACGGGAAACAGTAAAACTCGGAAACCAAAAACGCTAATTAATTTGGCTTTCGGCAACCTATTTGAATGTTCAGAAATGGTAAGCACTCCCATTAGAGAGGCATTCAAATGGACGTTACTAAAAACCAATGGCGACCCAGCTATCATTTTTGTCTGATTGCCTCGGATACTTTTTTTCACATCTTTCTCAACTTTGCTATCGTTATTTCTAAACTAATTTCACTATGACCATACTTCACAAATGCATCATATTCACATAAAACAGCACGATTATGCACCATGTCTGATTGTTTTATCCACAGGACTGACTTTGGGATGAACTTCCCCCTGCGATTTCTGCAGTCAATCCACCGTGCTACCCTGCACTTTACCAGAAGATAGTTCGTCCGCTTATGATTTTTAATGAAGAGCGACTAAATTGTTTTTGTTTTGTTTTTGTGGCTGCAGCGGGTAGGCAAAATTAAAAACCAGCTTCCAAAGCGATAGTGCCGAAATTCGAAAAGTTTACTATAAGAATGAATAAAGTGAATTACTTAAAACATTTGTTTTCTCAGGACTAGCTGTGTAAGCAAATACGAGATGAGCTATGACTAGTTTCTGAAAATTGTTTCGAAAATACTGGAACTTTTTCGTCAATCGGTCGTCTAGGCAGTTTAGAGAGCGGCTGCATTATAAATTATTTTAAAACAAGTTCGCACATGGTTCAGAGGCGGAGATGCGGCAAACCGGGAAGACTGCTCAATTACATTATTTTCAAAATGCTTTCTGTTTGCTTTTTGGATTTCAAAAATGGCAAAAAATGGTTTTGGTCTTTTTGTTGTTGTTTTTAATTGAATTTTTACAACCTGCTGGGTTACAATTTTATCATTTTCCTAATATCCCCCATGCAGTTGATATACAACCTGAGGTTAAATGTTTCAATGAAACTACGTTTGTGTAAATTTCTGTTGCTTCACGTGCAAACAAGAATTTTACTGAGACAAAAAATATTGGGTAAAAGAGCTACATTAATTACCAAAATCAGGAAACATTAACGTTTTCAGTAACAAAACACGAACTCTGAAGACAAACTGAGCTATTTTTGTGTGAGGATGTAATTCGTCCGACATATCCGAGACACACTTTCTTCTTTTACTATTGTTTTGGTGGCAGGAAGGGTTGATAAAAATTCGGAAGAGATACTGATGATCAATTTTCACATTTTTGAACGAGATTTTGGCTTAAAAATGTAGGAAGACAAAATATAGAACAATTTGAAATGATATAAATTTCGGACAAGATGGTCCCGGGTATGCTTCAACTTTATTTATTTTGATCTTAATTTTTGACACATGATGCCATCCCCAACTGAACACAAAATATTTATAATTTCAGTAAGAAATATTTTTTGTTACAGGAATCCCTTCTGAATCTATGGCTCAAGCGCGGCTTTCAGAAATCAAAATTAGTAGCGGGTCTACCATTTTACGGTCACGGATGGCTGCTCGATGACAGCACAAATCACGACCTGGGTTCCGCTGCACTGCAGTGGATAACCGCCAGTGCCTACACAATAGAGCGGGGTACCTGGCCGTACTTCGAAATTTGTCAGCGCATCAAACAGGACGAGGCAACCAACTTTTTCGATCCGAACATTCAGGCGTCGTATGCCTACACAGATGCCTGGTGGATAGGCTATGATGACGTTGAGACAATCAGAACTAAGGTTTGCAGGCGGCAATATATTCCTTACAATTATCGAAAACGTGTCCTGTTTATATTGATACTTATTTTTAGACGGATTGGGCACGACTTCACGGGTTTGGTGTTTATGCATGGGACGTGTCACAGGACGATTTCAGAAATTTGTGTGGAGGTGGCAAGAATCCTCTGTTGAACGCCATCAAAGAGGAGATGAACAAATCTCAATAAACTTACTTCGAAAAGTGCTGAAAAATTTGATATATATTAGCCGAGAGTATATTTGTCTGAAAATTGTCTGGATTGCTTGGACATAGTACACTCTGTACAACAATCGCATAAAAACAGTTTCAATCTTTTTGGAGCATTGCTTGGGGAGCAGCTGACCGGACGAGTTCCATAAAATACCGTAATTTACGCATAAAAATTACATTAACGTTTTCGCTTGAGTTTGAAAGTAGTAAACCTTATTTTTACTTTTGAGGTATAGTCAACGTTACATTCTTTGACAGCACCGTATCTCAAATCCTGTTTAAAATCGATCAGTAGGTCCGATTTTTGCTGTTATGTTAGGGGACAGGTCTTGAGAGACATGTCTGTTCGAGTACCTTTCTTTCAACTTACGGATCTCAAAATCTGATTTCTAACGCGGCTATAAAAAGCTATGCATTTTACTAACGAGCTGATCGAGTGCTTTAAAACAATCCGATTGGTTATTTCAAACGAAAATCCCATATACTATTTAGTTAGTGTTAATCTAATTTGGCACCAGTTTGGCAAATAGTCCCATACAAACCAGACGAACTATTCTGCCTGCTACGCCTTCCCAGCGGCAAAGGAACATTCCGACGTGGGCTTCATGGAGTTGAACCCAACACATAGCTTTAACGCCTGAGGAGTAGACCGGTTTTTGTGTTGCATCGAAAATGTTCTATTCGACGCGTTGAAGTGCTGTGTAGACGCTTACTTTCGATGTTACAGGAGCGAATTTCAAAATGAAAACCGCGAGTTGATTTCGGATAAATTTATTTCACGAAGCGTTTGATCGCGTTCACGGTCGAAGCGCATTGGGGGCGAAACCTGTTCTTGGTGAGAACGACTATCGCTCATAAAAACCGGTCACACTAGCTAAATATTATGTGAAATTTGTTCGTATGAATACAGTTGTTCTTTTTGTTTGAATTAAGCCTAGATATTCGGTGTATTGCATACGAACAGAAGAACCTGTACATAAGTTAGTCATTCTGATGACTAACATGATCTGATCTTTCGGTGAACTGCATTATGCGACGGCGAAATCAATCCTTTGTTGGTAATAAGATAGAATTATTAAAAAACATCTCACGCTGTAATTGATTGTGAAGCCGCAACGATCGGTAAGGTTGAAGATGGTTCGAGTTACAGACAGGCAGAATACTGCTGTTGGTCTACTGCATGCTTATAGTGTACTAATTCTTTAGACCAATGCTTGTGTGGTGAAGGGCTACAGCGTCAGGCTGTCAAGGCACACGTCGCCGGCTTGGTTCCCCGGCTGGCAATCTCTTTTCCTGCTTGCTTCTGGTCTTCTGAGCTCTTGGGATATAAATGCAATTGATATCACATGCTTTGTGACCATTGGTCAGCCTTCTCCATTCCTGGGTGCCGAAGGATAATCCTTACTCAAATATTTCTATAAACATTTTCCCGCCAAATTGTATATATTTTTGGGTATTGCTTTTGGACCATAATATTTGCCAAAAGATTTCCACAAATATTTCTCCCAGTTTGAAGAGGGAATGAACATAATAAAATGCTGGTCGGGACGCAGTTGTTAGAAAGTGAATATATTGACGCATTTGTGTAAAAGAACTGAATTTGATGAAGAAAAATTGCCAACGTCCAACTTAAAACAAAACGGATGTTCTAGAACTGTCACAGCTTTTTACTGATTAGCGCTGACTATGACCCCGGCCAAAATTAATTCAAAACTACCAAAACAAGTCGTGATTCCATTGTTTAAAAATAATCAGTCATGTTTTGAAGAAAAAAAACAACAAAACTTGCCGTTTCAAATTATATTCAGTCCAGTACCATTACTGTGAAATTTGTCATGGTTGTGCTGCTGTTACAAAATTGCCATATAAATTTTGGCCTATTTTTGGCCTATTGACGAATGTTTGGATTATCGAACACTTTCTGTTGGCTTTCAACGACGGAGTTTGGCTCCTGATGGACGATGCCGGTCGCTTGCTGGACCTGATCAGGTTTGGGCGGAATTGCGGTTTGCGAGACACAGTGGTCATTGCTGACTTTTTCCTGGTGAAGCTGATCTTCGATGTTACTCGTCCGCTACTCAGCGAAGACACTTTGGAGCGTGCTGCTGGGGAATCATTGGCAACGTGGATCGCGTTGACCGTTATTTTTGAAGGCAACAGTCATCGTGCAGCCTCTGGACGAGTTGCGTGGAAAAAAGTTCTGCAAAGGCACCCCGAGCAAGATGAACTGCGACGTACTTTGTGGAGTCAGCGAAAAAGCACTCCCTGACGCTCTTCGTCAGAATGAATCTTTATATCCGCGTCTGCGAATGTACTTTTTTTGTTAGCATCTATCTGGAATACATTTTATATATGTGAGAGGCTGCATATTAAAACAGGTCGTTAACTCGAAAAGTCCTTATCACTCTTCCTTGCAACTTGGTAATCTGTACGTTAAAAAAATAAATCACCGTAAATTCAGTTGTAGTTCATTTGTGGGCATTATGAAAATCAAAATGAAAATCAAGGATAATGAAATCTTCCAGTGTTTTCGCAGCTTTGAAATTCTGCCCCTAAAAAGTTCATTGGACCACACTGGCGAAATATATTTTAAGAATATATACTATCAGGAAAATATAGTAGGGAATCATTTGAATTCGACCTCTAAAAATCACCCCAAGTGAGAATAGAATCTTAACAAAAAATATTCAAAGGATTTTCTGGAGTGATGCGCAAGTAGCTCGTAGCCATTTTTTGTCACTATTACCCATATTGTTTCCGCATTTGTATTAATTGATGCGTTATCCCATTTAAGTATTGTGCTCTGTTTTTTCACTTGCGGTAAGGTGGTACGTATAGTTATGTTCGAGCAAATTCTCCGAAGGAAAGCTGAATTCGGTATTTTCAGTACACGATGCTGGTGCATTTCAGATTATCAATCCTAAACTTCTTTGATTTTATATCGATTATTTAACATTTTTCGTAGTGCGGCTCCATCCACATTTCATTTCAGAATTTAAAATTTAATTGTTTTAGTAATTTTGAAATATATTTGTTGTGCGGCAATAAGTCGCTGAACTCTGAAGGAGAGTTAAGAATTCACAGAACAAAGCTATATCGTTTAACTTTCAGGTGGGAGTTATAAGAGTCACTGTTTGCCCTGTTTGCAGGAATAAAATGTTTTCGGATAAACATTGGTTTAAGTATGTATACTCATAATCACAAAGTCGCCGTAATAGTTTACCATTTCTTTCCAGTGGAAGCTAACATATCCATCCTACCAGTATGGGCAAATGTTCATATTCTAATTTGAACTAAGTTAACTAAATAATTGTGAAGCCACAAGGTTACGCTCATGGTCTCTGGTAGCACATAAATCGGATTTCAATAAGTTAACCCAGCAGCTGAAACATCCGACCAGCCAGCCACAAATCACAACAGAGTTAGATGTGCGCTCTCATCGGTGTGCAAAACAATTGTGCTAAACACTTGTGTTTTCAATTACTCGTCATTCTGCTTCTGGTCTCTCTTACATGTCACTGAGGATGTTCAATTAAGGCTGCTACTTTGCAATTTGAAAATAATGTGTTATTGACCGACTGCACGCCGATGGTGGTTGAATAATACGTATTTGCTAGAAACCGATATTTCAGAGCGAAGTTCTCGAAAAATCGAATGAGAGTTAAAGCTCAACAAGTTGCAAGTGAAAAAAATTGTATGCTAAGAAAATAAGTCTTTCATCGCCAACAAATAGATAATAAAGAAATTAAATTCGCGATTCCGCACTGTTTCTAACAAACGCCTTCGTGAGTGAAACTAGCAATATATATTGCTAGATCAAATTCAAGAACCAGTTTTGACATTACACGATATGGGTCGTTTAAATGTTGAAAAAGTCAGCTAGACGAGTCGGTCATGTAGGCGAGAGCTTCACAGCTGATTACCGGTTTTGACGTTTACCGAAGAAAACGGGTTCTGGTGTCCAATTACCAGGAGCGAATTAAATAGTTACCTACGGTTTTACTATGATCAAATTTGCTGGAATTCCGGATGTTTACACCAGCGCACATATGCTGAGCGTTTCGATTAAGGGAAATTTTGCCGTTTTGTTTTGACCAAAACAATTTCACGGGTCGCCGACTGTGGATCAAACTGCGCGTATTCAACATCGCGTAGTGAAAGTGATATAACATAAGAGGCTGGCAGAACTAAACCCGTTGTTAGACTGCTTGCTGAGATTTGCACAGGGCGGGATTCAATTTCTGCGGGAGAATAAAGTGAAAAATCACTTTTTGCGACTTAAGTGTAAAAAAAACATTTATGTATCAGAAATTTGCAGAACAATTTCGGAAAAGATATTTTTCGGGCTCGCTGGAGGCATTTACCGAAAGTCACTATTGGCTCGCGCTGAGAAATTTGCATCACCCAGTTGGAGTTCAATCGAACCAAATTCATATAAAAAATCACGCGTAGTAGTAAAACATCTCATTGTTTAGATTTTAAAATTTGGTAAAGAGCCGTGAGCTTCGCAAGTTTTAGGCTAGTGATAGAATTTTTTTGACGCTGACATCACAACTGCCACGTTATGTCTTGATTGGCTGATTAGTAAATTCAGAGTGGCTTCTTTCGCGCGTACTAATGCCGGGAGCTTTTGTTTTCCACGAAGTTCTGCTTTTTTGAGTTAAAGGAAACCTCTTGTTTGGTTTTACATCCTAATTCATGAGACTATTTCTGAACGGGTGGTGTGATAAGGTTGGAAAACTCTAAAGCGTCCTTCTCGAGATAGCGAATTTGCGGG